>CAKNYM010052715.1:138928-149979 GCA_932195095.1 Andricus curvator | reverse complement strand
TGTGTGGATTATCGCCTCCAGGAAATGTTTATATAAACATTAGGAAAGGCTACACTGTTAGCCCATTTGCAATCAAGCTGATGGCAAAGGAATATGCTCGGGCGAGCTGCCGGGTAGCAACAGATTATTCTCTCTTATTATAAAATACTCCTCTTCAATCGTCCATTCTGACCATCGAGTCGCCCTCGGCTCGTCTCATCTGTGAAGCTACGACTATGCATCTGAAAAAAATTGAGAGGTTCTCGTCAATTGAGTGGTAAACGGTTAGAGTCTCTCATCAGAATACCATGGCATCTCTTGACTTTTTAGCCTTTCCATGTTTTCTAAAGAGACAGAACAAATGTCGCCAGCCTCGCCAGGAACCACAAGAACCGAGTGAGCGACTGAGTCATCTCGGCCTGAAAGGGACCTGTCTTCGACTGCTCTTGGTCCAGTCTTCGCCAGTGAAGCTCCTCTCAACATATCTGTGACCAGTAGATTTGTTAGAGCTGCACTGACTTGACTCTGGTCTAGTCTTCGCCAGTAGAGTTCCGCTTAACGTGTCTGTGACCAATGGACACGCAAGAACTAAACAGACTTGGCCCTCGGTCCAGCCTTCGCCGATAAAGCTCCTCTCAACGTGCCTATGACCAGTAAGCCCGTAAGAGCTAAATCGACTCGGCACTACAAATAGTCCCGACCTTTGCCAACGAACCTCCATCCACACGCCCCTGACCAAAGGCCGTGCCAGAGCGTTCTCGACTCGGTCTATTTGTTATAACGTAACCCCAGTAGTTCTCAGAACAGGCCCAGTTAGCCTAGGTTGCTCGTTCGCTTTCGAAATGTTCCTCGGCAGACCATCATTCTCTTAAGTACTGGTTTTATCATTCAGATATGTTGGATCACCTTTAACCTGTAAATGAGCAACAACAAAGATTTTCAATGAATATTTTACCTGGTTTTATTCCAATGCATCAAAAGTGATCCATTTGCACATGCTGTCTACTGCCACCAGAGTCCTTTGACCTCGATCATTCTTGAGCCCCCTCAAGTCTGAAACTTCGTAGCATCGCCTTCAAGTCAATCTGGTCCAAAGTCTCCTGAATTGCTCCAAGCAAAGCATTGTCTGCTGAACTTCGAGGCTTGTACCCGTACAGAAGTTGAGCGGGACTCTTTTGGGTTGTCCGATTCGTGGTGCAATTGATGCCGCTTTGCACCTTCTTCACGTAAACGTCCCAACTATCTTCTGGTGCACCCGCACTAGTCGTTGCCAGCGAATTAAGAATGGTCAGATTCAATCGTTCAACCTGCCCATTCGCTCTTGGGGTGGCCACTGCATTAAGAATGTGTTTTATTCCATACTCTTGGAAGAATTTGATGAAACGGTGTGATGTAAAGCAGGTGCCTCTGTCGTTGATGATTCGAGTTGGTACTCCGAAGATTCCAAACACTTGCATCAGTGTTTTGATGACCCATTTGGTTCTAGTATTTTTCACCGGCTCGATGATGCAGAATTTCGTAAACCCATCAATAAGAGCCAATATATGGGTATTATGTCGTTTGCTTTTTACAAAGGGACCCACATGAACCAAGTGTATAGTATGAAAGGGGATTGAAATTTTCTCTATAGGATGCAGCAGGCACGGTTTACGCCCCGACGTGGACTTGTAGTACAGGCAGTTTAAACAAGAATTAACATATTTGGCAACAAATTTTCTCATGCCCTTAAACCAGTAATTTTCTTTGATTTTCTCAAGTGTCTTCTCGGCCGCAAAGTGTCCTTGATCATCATGATACACCTTTACGATGTTAAATCGTGACGCTCGAGGTACAACCCATTTGTTTCCTGTTTCAGTTCTACGGAAAACCACCCCACCTCTCAAATCATACCTATCAAAATATTGTTTTGTATCTGGTTGAACGTCCCCAGTTTCTAGGATTTTACATATGACTTCTAGATCCGGATCTTGCATTTGTGCGGCTTTAATCCATTCACAGTCCGTAATATCAACAAGCATGCATTCGACCGGATTACGACTGAGATAATCTACATGTGCCCCTTGGGCCCCGGGTCGATAAACAATATCAAAATCAAAGTCCTGCATGTATTCCCACCATCTACCTACCCTGTGATTGATGTCTCGTTTTACAGCCGTTGCGCGTATGGCACAACAATCAGTAACTACGGTAAACTTGATTCCAACAAGATATACACGGAATGCCTTAAGTGCCTCAACTATGGCGAGTGTTTCTAAATCATAAGAATGATATTTCTTTTCAACAACTGTAGTCTTACGGCTGTAATACGAGACAACTCGTTTTTCGTCACTCTTTTTCTGTAACAGCATAGCTCCAAGTCCGACCGCGCTTGCGTCTGTGTGTAATTCGGTCTCGAGCGTAGGATCGTAAAGAGCTAGTCTGTCTGTGAGTAGGCGTTTCAGTTCTCGCACCGTATTTGCCTGTTCAGGGCCCCATTTCCATTGAGCTTCTTTTCGTAATAATTCAGTCAAAGGGGCAACAATTTTAGAAAAGTCTTTAATAAACTTTCTAAAGTAGTTGACAAGTCCGAGAAAAGATCGCAGTTCTTTTATATCCGTAGGCTCCGGTGCATTAATTACAGCATTTATCTTATGTGTACCCGGGCGTACTCCATTTTCTGAAATTTCCCTGCCTAAGTAGTCGATAGTAGTTTGAAGAAACTTGCATTTCATCAGATTTAATGTAAAGTTACTGCTTCTCAGAGCCTCAAGTACTAATTCAAGATTTTTAAGAGCTTCATCGAGACCCGAAGCTGTTATAAGTATTTCGTCAATGTAAACTAAAGCGATAGAGAATCTCAACTCGCCGAGCGCTCTGTTTATCGCTCTCTGGAAAACTGCCGGCGAGTTCTTAAGACCGAAAGGAGTTCGCAGAAATTCGTAGTGGCCATCTGGAGTGACGAATGCCGTCAACTCAATCGAATCTTGGTCGATGGGTATTTGATAGAACCCAGATTTTACGTCTAAAGAGGTGAAAAATCTTTTTCCTGATAGACGATCAATCTGATCTTCGATATTTGGCAACGGGTGCAAATCAGATTTGATTTTTTTATTGAGTAAACGATAGTCGACGCATAAGCGAGGCTCACCGTTTTTTCTTTTCTTTAATAGAATGGGACTTGCATAAGGTGAATGACTCTCACGAATTATGCCGTTCTCTTCTAACTCTTCAACAATTTGTTTTACGGTTTTGCGTTCTTCATAAGATAGCCGACGAGGTCGGTAGCTCACAGGTTCATCGTCTATCAGTCTGATTTTCATTTTGGTACCTTCAGTTACACCTAATTCCCGCATATTTAGCGTAATAGACATACGGTATCGATTTAGCAGCGAAACTAATTCACCTATGACTTTAGGGTCATCTACTCCCGGACATTGAATGTCTTCCTCAGTTATGTCCCTTCTATCTTTTTCGACCAGGTTTCTTCTAACGGTACCATTGACCCATCTGCAGTATTTTCTGTCTCGAGTTTTAGCCCAGTTGCGTCTACAATAGCTTTTACTCTAGGAGTCGCAATTATGTCTCGCCCGACGAGTATTTTTCTCGATGATTGCTCATCCGGGACTACAAACTTTTCTACTTCGAATGTTATACCGTCGATTTGGAGATGTACTTTAGCGCGTGCAACCGGAGTCACCAGCGCGTAGTTAAAAGCTGATAGGGTTTCTTGCGTTTGGATTAATTTTAATCCAAGCGCTTGAGCTTCACTGAATCTTATTATTGAACAATCGCTCCCCAAATCGACCATACACTCACTCGAAATATTGTTTACCGTACACGGTTTGATGGGCTTTTGTACTTCTAGCTTGTTTACCTGACACACATGCAGACTTCCTTTCGTATCAGCTAGTCATGACTTTTTCAATTCTTTATTCGATTTATTTTTCGACCAACAATTCTCTTCCCTATGGCCTACTTTCCGACAATTCGCGCAAGTCGGTTTTTCGCTCGTTGACGATTTTTTTACTTCAGCTATCCCTGAACCAGACGCTTCTTTCAGATCAGGACAGTCATACCTACGGTGACCTACCTTCCCGCAGTGATAACATGCATTTTTCTTTTCGTCTCCTACTTTTGGCTTTCCGTTTGTGACCTCACGTGTATTTTGTTTCTTGTTCCTCTCTTTAGCTTTATCCCCCGATTCACGGAAAATGGCTAGACAATTGTTGAGTTCATTAAGGGTTTTGCAACGCGTTGAAAGTACGGTGGTGCGTATTTTCTCATCATGAAGACCGCGAGTAACAAAGTCAACAATTTTATCTTCTGCCAAATCAAGCTTGAGTTTGTTCAATTTACCTACTTTTTTAAAACAATAGGTTTGAAGATCCTGACCCGGAATGCTTTCGTATGAAACTGCCTCTTTAAGCAAAATGCCAAAACTAAGTTCTCCCGGAAATTGTTTTTTTAGGGAATGAGAGAATATCGGCCAAGACAATTGAGTTTCATGCAACTCATCATACCACACTTTTGCGTTTCCCGGGGCCTGCAAACCGCCAAATAGAGTTTCGTCTTATCATCCCAATCATACAGAATAGCACAAGAATTTACTCTGTCTAACCAGTCTGCTGCAGATTGGTTCTTTACAGACGGATCAAATTCGGGCAAGAACTTTTCATTAATAAAATTGTTGCCCGACTTTTTCGAATTTAATTGGACAATACTTGCCAGAACATCAGTGGGCTTGGCGAAATCGGAGTTTGTTGTGCATGAACGAGATCGTTCCAAACTAGCCCTCCTTGCTGATTCGCTTGGGCTTCGTCGAAACCTTTTCGGATCCTGTCTCCTCGATGAGTCGCTCGAGCTGCGATGCGATCTCCTCGAAGTCCGTCTTCTAGACGAGTACCGATCCCTGGATCGATCCCTGTGTCGTTTCCTCTCGCGCCTTCTGTCTCTATGGTCTCGAGATCTACTTCTTCTCATTTTTGAGGGTATATCGTGCACTGATAATCCTGATAACACTAGGGAAAACTCCCTACACTCAGCACTGTCTTTGTCACTTTTCACTGTCCACGAAGTGAGCAGAAGTGTATCCCACTTCTGATTTGTAGCAGGTAATTTATTTATAAAAAGTATAATAGATAGGATACAATGTTTTAGGAATATTCTGCACAATAGAAGATAGTCCGTATACAAAAAATAGCACACAACTGTATCCGCAGCTGAACCTTCAAGGAAGCTGTATCGTCTTTTGCCAATCGTGTCCTCCAGACGACTAACTTCCCTGCTGGTCGACATCGGCGATGTCGACCTCACGAATCGGAATTCTTTGTATTAGGCTAGTGTGTGGATTATCGCCTCCAGGAAATGTTTATATAAACATTAGGAAACGCTACACTGTTAGCCCATTTGCAATCAAGCTGATGGCAACGGAATATGCTCGGGCGAGCTGGCGGGTAGCAACAGATTATTCTCTCTTATTATAAAATACTCCTCTTCAATTATAACTTCGCATCTTAGAAGATTTGAACCCTCAAAGACAGCTGACTCGCCAGTTTCTAAACATAAACCAGGAGTGCATAAACATGCGCAGCCATCAAGGCCAAACAAAATAGGTATTATAAAACGTGTAGCTCGTGAGTGCTCTGAGAATCTTTTCCCAGTCACTCGTAATATTTTTGTAATTATTCACGTAAAAAAAAGCGATGAACCGTTTTAGAATTTTCACACCATGTTTGTCAATTCTTTCTCAAAGTTCGCAAATCATTTACGAAAATACATCAATATCCGATGAATTTTTCTCATATCCAAGACGCGGTGAATCTCGCCATATTTAAAATCAATTTAATCTATTTTAATGCATTCCTGCTTGCCGGGTGTGCAAACATACAAACAAAATTTGTTTATTCAACTGATTTCAAATAGTTCAAGTGATTTTAAGGATTCTGTGGAGTTTCATAAGATTTCAAATGATTTATGAAGATTTAATGAAGTTACAAGTGATTTCAAGGAATTTCCAAAGATTTCATGGGGTTTCTAGAAATTTCAAAAGATTTTTACGGATTTGATTTCAGATTCCATTGATGCGAGTACAGGATTATTTCAAAATATTTAGAGAGCATGCACTAGACTGTCAGGAGACCAGTTCTTTTAAATGAACTTACTGTTAAACTGATGACACGACATAGTAGGGGAGCTAGTGAATAATCTCTCAAGTACTTCTATTGCTTCCAGTTTTTTTAGATTTTATTGCACTTAAGGCGTAGGTGAGAGTGTCCTGAACCAGATAATAAAAGTTTTGAGTTCATAATACTTGAACATTTTAACGTATGTCATATTTATCATTGGATAACAATTTACCATTAGATATAGTATATTACACTACAAGGGCAGGAAGTTAAACATTCCTGCCCGTGTGGTGTATACTATTTTTCTTTATAGCCGGTCGAAAGTACGTTTACTAATTACATTTTTAATTATTATAAACAAGACAACCACGTCCCAGCAGACAGCCCGTTGCGATGCATGTTTTTGATGCCTGCCCCCGACATTTTCAAGCACGAGCGGAGCGAGTGCTGCTGGTCGGGGGGGGGGGGGGGGCAGGCAGACATGAAATACATATCAAAAGCCACATAAAAACACTGATAAATTGCAAGCAAGCAGCTTATTATGCATTTTATAATAACTATTAATTTTAATATCAAAAAAATTGTAATTAATACCCATTTTGAACTCCGCGCCAACTGTGGCCAATCAGCGCGCGACCCTAACGTAAGCGCAGTAGGTCAAGGCGCCCACATTGGCATCACTGATCGGTGTGCACACGATACAATTTTTGGCTACCGCTGTTGCAGAGCGCGTGCATGTAATCTTACCAATGCACAAATCTTAGGCTTTCTGCCTTAAAACTGATGCCGAAAATACGTACTTTCGACAAAGGTATGAAGAAAAATTATATTTGCCATTAAATAACGCTACCAGTGGTAGCGTTGGTACCCGTGTAGAAATTTGGTCATGGCCCAAACAGGGCCCAGGCTTGGCAAAACTAGGCCCTGGCCTGGCGATCTAACCTGGGCCAAGCTTGAATGAAACGCCAAATCTGGCCAGGGCCAGGTTATATTGCCAGGCTCGATCGCCCAGCTTGGCCCAGGCTTGGCCCTAGTTTATTATCGATTCCCAGCCAGTTATCATTTCTCAAACTACTACCAGAATCTGTGGTAACCTCAACTTCAACGACATGGTAATTTTCATTTTCCCTTACAAGATTCTGATTTAAAATATTTTCTCCAATGATCTGATCCACATTTCCAAATTGAGGTGTTTCATTGATTATCTCGCCGGGTTCTGATTCTTCCTCATCATCTGCGTCATCATCATTTATATACAATAATTTTTCAATTTACGTCCGCCATGCTTGTTTTGTAAATTAATGTTTTAAACATCATTACATACATCAACAATATATTTACACTCGATAATTCGATGAAAAAGTTTTCTCAATTTGAGTTTAGAAGTCACATGTAATCTTGATGTGAAAATATTATTTATAATTAATATAAGTACTTACTTGCACTTTCACCGCGTAAATATGGGATACTGCCGAGTGCTCGATGCCTCCGGACTCTCAAAGTGCTTTTTATTTTAGGCATTTTTATCGCAATTTAATTTCAATGATGATTTGTATTTTGTTCATCGACCATCATCATCAGCACCATCACCACTACTCTCAATCACTCACACAAAATTTATAAGTTCAGTTTGGCTCAAATTATGACTCGAATTACCTGTCAAGATACTTTAAGAATGTTAATTTATACCAAATTAGCCACTTTGTAAAGATTCACACTCGAAACCCCAAAGTAATAAGTAAACAAAGAGAATAGTACTACGCCATCTGTCGTCAATTTTTGGAACTTTGACACTAGCTGGGCCCAAGCTCGAGCCATTGCAAAATTCGAGCTAGATCCAGGCTAGGGGCGCCCAGCCTGGCCCAAGTCTGGAACATGGAACAAACTTGGCGATTTCTGCACGGGTAGCACTGAGTCGTCACATCATAAAAAATCACTTCAGCTCACAAATTTAACCTTTCACGTATTATCCATATCGGGGAAAAAGACACTGCCCGTAAAACATATTTTATTAATTGTTCCTGAGGATTAAAAGGGGTTTTCACTGAAAAGTTTTTAAGATAAGTGTTCTGTGGATACAAGGAACAAAAGAAACTGTTTAAAAAAATCTTATCTCAGTAAAAATTTAGAAATGATTAGAAGTCAAAACTTAAATCATCATGTCGAAATCACATTTTGTAATATTTTAATTAAATAACGGTAAGTAAGTGGTAAGCTGCTTTATGATGCAATCCCTTTTTGATAACTTTACTTATCAAAAATTACTACGGATCATTTAATTTAAATATATGTGACCGTCCGCGAAGAAAGGGGACTAATGCGGAAAAAATCGATTATTAGTTTTCTACACCTATCAATATTTTTTAGTTTTCTCTTGCACAATGAGAAAATATTATTCCTATATCTAAAAAATATGGCAAAGTGAGGGCTTCTCATGGAGTTCCTATGTTGGACAGCCTCCTCAATCGCTCCTCCTGTAAAATGAAGCTACCGCGCATTAAGCCCCTTTCTTCGCGGAAGGTCACATATACCTAGGTGTTTTTACTCATTATTCAGTTCAGAAACCTGTTCAGTTCAGTTCACTCTCCCCTATATTAATATCCTACAGTGAAGTCAAGGATAGGACCGTTCAGCACCCCTTCTAATATGTCAAAAATAATTATGTAAAAGAATGTTATTACATCTACAATGTTTTGTATTAATAGTGCATATTTGCAATGAAATTTTCAAAAACGGCAACCAAAACCAGTCCTGCTAGAGATCCCCTAGGGAGAATTGAGACACGTGACCCCCACTACTCGAATAGGGCCACCCGGAATACGAAAGTCGTTACAAAATTTGAACATATGCTTGACAAGGCATGCGTAAGGACTAACCTCAACTCAAAGTTGTTGTTTGCCATCAATCGTGAACCGGTCAAATAAATTTTCTATGACAATTAAATTGAATAAATACTCAATATTCAATTTTTTCATTCTACTCATCAAATATTTATAGAGTTGCATACATCATCGCTCTATAATGATACTTATTTTTTGATAGATGTATTATGGAGCTAAAAGATATTTAGTTCTAATATTTAGTGAGTAAAACGTACAAATTGAATTTCAGAATTTAAATCTAACATCATTAGCTTTTAAAAATTTCTCAATCATAGTAACATCTTTTTCGTTTAAACATAAATGTTTCAGAATGCCGTAAGTTGAATTTTTAATACTTTAAAACAGTTTTACAATAATTTTTTATTAAATATTTATTTCAAAAGAAAAATCTAAATAAATTTGAATTTAAAAGGGCGCGCTAAGCTGGACTTCCCTATTCTGGTTGGCTCTACCAATCAGAAACATGGACATAGGAATAGGAGGGGACTGGGCATGCCGTAACCGGGTTGAGCAGAGCGGTCTTCCATCTTGGTGTGCTAAATCGGTATTATCGGTATTGCGAGAGAAAAAGCACACTGTTCTCCTTCTCTCACTTACTCCCCATGCTTTTGCAGACCAAGATGGTCGACTTCCCCTTGTAACTTAGCATCAATCCCTGCGCCATAGTTTGGGAGCATTCGGCTAGTACCCTCCTATTCCTATGTCCATGATCAGAAAGGACGCCCACGTGTCCCAACTCTCCCTTAAGGATCTCTAGGACCTGCTAGAGTTCCTCTAGGGAGAGTTGTGTCACGTTACCCCCATCCACTAGCTGCGGCGAAACCGGAATCGGAAATGCGTAGTTAAGCGCGACACATTTAAAGTATTCTGTGTCGCACTCAGGTTATGTGTCATATATTATCGTGCAGTGTTTGTTGTGAAAATAAGCTTTTTTAATGAAAAAACAATGGTGTCATGTTGCATTCTTTACTGCGGTAACAGTTCTGGCCAAGATTTTTACTTAAAACAAATCCCAAACGATCCTAACCTTAAGCAATTATGGATGAAGAGTATCAATCGAGATGATTGGATATCTCACTAGAAATCAGCTGTTTGTGAGGTAAGATTTTAATTTTCAATAAATAATGTAATAAAAGTCGGAAATGTTCCTTTTTTATGATTGTAGGTACATTTTGCCTGTAAAGTGTGGGAAACTGATAATAATAAAAGGAGACTAAAAAAAGACGCAGTGCCAACGAATGAACGTTCGTCTGTAACATGAATTCTCTGCGATATTTATTGTAGAATTGAAAAAAATTGAAATATAATCACAGAAAATCAGCAGTGAAAACTTCTTCACTTTACTTTGTTCTGAAATAAAGACTTATTTGAATAAAAAAAAACAAGTTTTCAGCACTAGAAAAATCATTATACACACCTAGTGTAAAAAAAAATGTTTTTCAGTCTCATAAAAAATACTTCCTTTATATCTGATTTCTTAACTCTGTTTTGAAAAATAATATTTTGATGTATAGTACACTTTATTTGGGCTTTCTCTAGGATGGAATTGAATTTATTTTTATTTGAAATATTTCAATCAAAGGCGTTGAAAAAAGGCCATTACCTCAGAATTCAATTTCTTTACTTTATTCATAAACAATACAATTAGAAATTTTTCCCCTGTGTGTCGTCTCATTTTAATTTTTTTCGCGGAAATTTGAAAATTTATAGCATAAGATTCAATTTATTCAATTTATTAATAAATATTTTAAACATTCACGTCATTAAAAAAAATTATTTTTTCTTCGTCCCCTAGCCGAAAGTACGTCTTCCCGGCCGCATTTCTGTCCGGGAAGAGTGGCTTTTGCGGCCTGCTAGAGATAACGCGACCTCTGATTGGCTGCGAGATTTTTGTGGCTCGCTGACGTAGCAACCTGACGTGCCCGTGTTTATATTTGATCCTCCCATCTGCCCACCCACCCATCTGAGACTACCGTATAAACATATAGGGGTGTCTCAAGAATGTACTTGCATAGTTTGGTGACAATTGATGTCCGTGTTTGCATTTGATGCGGTGACGTACATACGAACACACATTCAACTTTAT
>CAKNYM010052715.1:119932-138528 GCA_932195095.1 Andricus curvator | reverse complement strand
GAGAGCACCCGACAATGGGTCGGCAAACAATGCCGATCAGCCTAGAGTTCGGGGTGCTGAAAATAATTTAGATAGAAACACAACGACGAACCGGCGAAACGCCCACATTCAGTGCTCGGATCAACTCAAGGATGACTTGTTAGACTGCTACGATGCCAGCATTATCCCTGTTTACCGAGGCTTTATGGCGCGTATGCACACTCTGTGGTGCCAGAAACACCCAGAGCTTCAGAACGTTTCGCATCAGTCTTTGCGAAATCAAGCCGACTACCTCCGGAAAAATGGATATGTACGCGGAGTGCTTCCCCAACCGCTGCTTTATGAAGCTGCAGACGAAGATGAGGAAACGACATTGAGACCAACCGCAGAAAGCAGGCACCTTCTGAGAGATGATCGCAATTTCATTACAAGAAGGAACATTAACATGCAAGTTCCTCCTAAGCCCTAAGATCTGGCTCAAATGGATGCCATCCTTCGTGAAGATATCTCGCAAGAGTCCGACATCTGGCCCATCAATTGCTCAGTTTATGGTGCTGCGAGAACTTTAGCTGATTCAAATCGAAGGCTGAAACCGACGATGGATCAAAAGACCAAAAGACGCTTGCATCAACTGAACAAGAAGATTGGATGGGCAAGACAGAATGCGTCCCGTGTTCAATGTGTGATTGACTACATAACATCTGGTAGACCGTTTACGGAAAGGGTTCGAAAGTTCGCCCAAGAACTAAGGATCTTGAATCACACACTAAACAAGTCAAAGCTGCTGACAATCAAGCAGCATATTGTTGACAAAATACGGCTGTTATCTGACGCAAGGAGGAGAATACAGAAGAGGGAGAGATGGATCAGGGAGAATCAACAGTTTCTCGCTGACCCATCGCGCCTCTTCAGCGATCTACCTGTTTCTGTAAAAAATCCACCCAAGCCCAAGGAGGTAGAGACTTTTTGGAGAGAGGTGTACAAGATCCCGAAAACACTAGAGTTGAAAGAAGATACTGACAATATCATCCGCTTCAAGGAGTTTTGCGACAACCTCAATAAATCTGAGGAGGAATGTCCATCAATCACTGCCGAAGAGGTGAAAAAAGCACTTAGAGGCACGAAGAACTTTTCCGCTGCTGGAGCAGATTGTATCAAGAACTTTTGGTGGAAGACGTTTACTTTTACACACCAACATTTGGCCCGCATATTCACCTCATATTTAAAGTCGGAGACGCCCATTCCGCAGTGGCTGGTGTTAGGCCGCACTATACTCCTGTCAAAAAAAGGCAACTTGTCCAAACCAGAGAATTACAGGCCAATAACTTGTTTGAACACGCTGTATAAGATCTTTACAGCTGTCCTCAACAACAGGATTGTTCGACGAATTGAGCCCGTATGGCGATAGATGTACGAACAACGTGGATCGAAGAAAGGTGTAGCAGGCTGTCGAGAGAACCTGCTAATTGACAGGTGTGTCTGTAAAGACGCTGCAGCCCATCAGCGCGTCCTGTCAATGGCCTGGATTGACTACCGGAAAGCTTTCGATTCAACCTCTCATAAACTTATCATCTGTCTGTTGGAAAACTTGAAGGTACATCCACACATAGTGAGATGCATAGAGAGATTGATGCCTCTTTGGAAAACTAGATTTACTATCTCATCTAGAAATTTTCGTGTGACAACGAACAACGTCACCTTCCAGAGAGGCGTCTGTCAAGGTGATACCATGAGCCCTTTGCTTTTTTGCATCACACTTCTGTTTCTATCTCTCGCACTACGAAATTCTCCTGGATACCTCTGTGGCGACACTAATCAGCGCGAGCATAAGGTCACTCATGTATTTTATATGGATGACCTGAAGATCTATGCCTCTGGTAAAAGCAAACTTCAAATTGCTATAAATATTGTCAAGAACTACACAGGAGAGATTGGGATGGACTTTGGCTTGGACAAGTGTGCCAAAATTCATCTGAAGAAAGGAAAGATTACTGGCGTTCCCAAGGACCCTGAGCCTGTGGATATAAGTGTTATCAGACATCTTAATACTGGAGAGACCTATACATACCTGGGCGTGCCTCAAAACCGCATTCAGGACGTAACATCAGTGAAGGAATCTCTCCGAAGCAGATACAAGCATGTTCTTCGACAGATTTGGTCTTCCAATCTGTCGGCGTTGAACAAGGTATCTGCGACTAACGTGCTTGCCGTCCCGGTTCTACTCTACTCGCTTGGGGTAGTTCAATGGACGAAGAACAAGTTTAAGGCCCTTGATATCATTACACGTAAGATCATGCACATGCATAAAAGCTTGCATATCAGTTCGTCAGTTCCGCGATTATATATTTCACGCCGTCAAGGTGGACGCGGACTTCTGAATCTCCAGTGTCTCCATAACCGGATTCTTATAAGTACAGCTTACATCGTTGCGAATGGCAGAGATCCTCTCCTAAAGATGGTCAGGAACCACGAGATGATTGGCGAAGGAGCGTTCCTTTACAAACCGCAGAGCAAGCGGCCGAGACCCTTGGCCTGAATTTTAACATCAGAAGTGAGGAGAGTGCATTACTTCATCTAGATGCTTCACTTCTAAAAACCAAAGTGAAGAAAGCAGAGGTTGAAAATTTTCACCAAGAGCTACTCGACAAGAAAATGCACGGCAACTTTCACAGAAATGTAGAAAAACAGTCCTTGTCGAAGGAGCAAACTTTTGCTTTCCTCAAATCATCAGGGCTTAATTCAGGTACAGAGGGTTTTATTTTCGCATGCCAGGACGGTGTCATTTCCACCTCAGCATACCGTGAGCGCATTTTATGTCAAGAAGTTCGCAGTGATAGGTGCAGAGCGTGTCATGCACACGCTGAGTACCTAGAACACATACTATCAGGGTGTCCGACCCACGCGGGAACGACGTATATCTACAGACATAATGCGGCCCTAAGAGTGCTTTATTACCATCTTTGTCGCTCTTACGGCGTTGGCCGCGACCCTGCCGAACGCTCCAAGGGAGATAGACTCGATTGTATTATACTTAAGGTGCATACTTTTGTTTATGTACATAACCTTTCGTGACCCGATATCAAGGGATCTGAGCTCGTATTGCGTCCATGGAACCACTTCAAATGAATAGAGTACTACCGGGACGGCAAGCATATTCGTTTCAGATACTTTGTTCCTCGTCGACAGTTCGGAAGACGAAATCGGCCGGATGAGACGTTTGTATCTGCTTCGGAGAGTATCCTTTATAGATATCACGTCCTGAATGCAGCTCTGTGGCACGCCCAGGTATGTATAGTTCTCTCCAGAACTAAGGTGTCGTATAACGCTTTTGTCGACGAGCTCAAGGTGTTCAGAGATGCCATCAAGTTTTCCTCGCTTCAAATAAATTTCGGCGCAATTTTCTAGCCCAAATTCCATTCCAATCTCCTGAGTGTATTCTTCGACAATCCCTAGAGGTAGGTCTGTTTGCTTTTTATTTTTAGCATAGATCTTGAGATCATCTATGTAAAATACATGAGTGACCTTATGCTTTCGATTTCCAGGTTTGCCGCAGAAGTACCCTTCTGAATGGCGATGTGCGATAGATAGTGGTAATAATGTGACGCAAAACAGAAGTGGACTCATGGTATCGTCTTCGAGGACAACTCTCTGAAAGGCGTGGGTGTTAGTTGTCTCACGATGTTTTCCAGATGAGATAGTAAATTTGGTTTTCGAAAGCGGCATCAATCTCTCTATGCACCTCACGATGTGCGGATGAACCTTCAAGCTTTTTAAGCTTAAAGGTTCATATATATAGGCTCATGTTTATATATATATATATATATATATATTAATTGAAATAGCTTATATTTTCATAGATGAATTTCTATAAAATTTCACTGAATTGCACTAATTATTAACATATTAATATTGAGATCTTATTATTCTGTGAAAAGAATAAATTTTTAGATAAAGTTATATGTGACTGGCTCCAAAGAAAGAGGTCTAGTGCCTAACATAAAGTTTTCGAGAAAAGGCGTTTAGAGTTTGACAACACTGTTTCGTCGTTCTATGCTTGTTTAGCGCAAGTTCAGCGATATAATTATATTATTTGGTGTCCTCGGAAATTCATCCAGATGCTCGTGTACCATGTGGGACGAGACGGGAGTGAAAGGAGGTTTGAACCATTTTTAAAACACAGTTTAACCACTTCGTTGGTACGCAGAATTCGGATAAAAGTACAGTGGAAAGAAGAAATTTTGGGTACAATTTGGGGAACTGAATGATTCATACTGAATCTAGGGAACCGTTACAAAAATAATGTTTTTGTAACGCACGCTCGAAATGTTCGCTTTTTGAGGCATGTATTGCGTGCGGGAAGTGACCAATTCCAAAGCCGTGGTAAAAAGGAGTTATAAAAAGACTTTTTGTAGCTGCTGCGCCTGCGCTCTTTGAGCAAGATGACTTTTTCTAGCTGCTGCGCTTGTGCAGTTCCAGTTAGATTACTTTTTCTTGCTGTTGCGCTTGCGCATTTCGATTCAGATTTACTCTCCAGGACTGCTGGAATAATAACCTCACTTCATTATGATTTCACGCTTGAGAGACTGATTGTGAGTAGTCAATAGTGATTGGACAAACTTGAAGTGATAAATTACCATAAATTACTGATAAATTACATTCAATTACCGTTAAATTACCAAAATTTAAAAAAATTTGTGGATACTGAAATTTCCGGTAATTTATCAATTTTCCATAAATTTCCGGAAATTTTGGAAATTAAAAAAAAATTTCCAAACAGCTTTGGCTGCCTTAAATTTCCAGTAATTTAGCAATTTTTTATAAATTACCGGAAATTTAGCAATTTTTTATAAATTTCTTAAAATTTTTGGAATCTTTTCAAAAAGCTTTGGACACCTGAAATTACCGATGATTTAGCAACTTTTCATAAATTTCCGGAAATTTTAGGATTTTTTGCAAAAATCTTTGGATACCTTGAATTTCTGGAAATTTTCGGTAATTTTTGGTATTTTTATCATAAATTTCCCAAAAGTACCATACATTTCCAAGAAATTTATTCTTATTGTTTCTCAAATCGAAAATTTCCTGCACTTGTTACAAAAAATATCGTGTGCAACAGGTGCTGAAAGTAGACAGTTGCAACTCTTGTGAAGTTTACAGTACTTGCCATCGGCTCATCTTCGGGTCGTTTCCGGCTTGTCTTCGGCTCGTTTAAAGCTCGCCTTCAACTCGCCTCTTGCTCGTACAGCAAACTGCACACTCGTGTGAAACTGCCTACTTTCCGCACATGTAGCACAATATACTATTGATTTTCCACGTAGCTTAGGTAAATTTTCTAAAAATTCTTGAAGTTTTACCGTATGTTCAGGAAAATATTGTGCCCTAAAATATTTGACAAACTAGCACAATATTTTAAATAATTTTAGACATTTTTTTGGAAAAAATATTTATTAATATTTCATAGTCATCTCGAAGATTTCTTTTTATAAAATTTTGTTGTTCACTCTAGAATGCAATAAATATTGTGCATGCTACATGCAAAAAAATGTATTTATCGTTTTGAATTACACATTTTTTTTGCAGTGCTTTTCTTTCAATAAGTTTTAATATTTCAATCTTGCCGCTCTGAGCTGGTAGTTTGGGAGAAAAATCCGCCAGTGCGCGACGTGCAACCTCTCTCGCAACAGAAATGACCCGTCGAGTGTTTAAGAGAGCAGTCGACGCGAAGCAAAGCATATACTTACCTGGCGTAGAGGGTACCGTGATCAACAAGGCGGTTTCTTTAATGCGAGGCTCTTCCATTGCTATGGTCAAGCTGACCCTTGCATTTTTTATTAATATTCCACAACTTTTGGGGAATTTTAATTTATCACACAATATCATTCCGCCTTAGGGAAAATTTCCTAAATTTTTAATAAAATTCTACAAAAATTATTGAATGTTCCCTACTACGCCTCAGGGAAAATTCTCTACATTTTCAGGGAGATTTCACAAAAATTTAGGAAATTTCCCAAAATCTGAGGGGTAAGGGTGATGCCGGAGATAGTACCGATGATGGTGAGGTGCAGCTTACGACGTCAGGGAACTTGGGGTGGGGAGAGAAGGAAGGGGGACTAGCTGATAGAAGGACTCGAGGCAGGCCGTCAAATCCGGAACTGCTTAATAGATCCAGATCTAGTAGCTTAGGATCGAGACAACTTTTTGACAAATGGAGACAGGGGGTAGGCTTTACGGATAAAGGCGATGAGGGGGACAAGACGGAGGACAGTAAAAGATCAAGGGAAAAAGAGGGGAATTGGAGAAGAGGATAGATAGACAGAAAGGAGTATAATGAAAGAAAAAAGGAACACGAGAAATTACTGGATGTAAAACGACAAGAGAAGAAGGTGAGGTACATGGAGGAGGTAGAGGAAGCAATAAAGGAAGGAAGAGAATTGAATGTGATCAATAGAGAAAGGACTGGATGGAAAGGAATTAATGAAGAGATAAGTATGGATAAATGGACGGTCAAGAAATTTCTAGGACGGGTGGATAGCAAGGTGAGGGGGGGAGGTAGAAAGGTCAAGGAGGGAGTAATGGAAGGTGCGAATGAGGTGACCAGAGAGGAGATGAATCAAGCAATTAAGAAGTTAAAAAGAAATAAGGCGACAGGAGAGGGTGGGATGGAGAATGAAGCTTGGAAATTTGGCGGAAGAAGGTTTAGAGAAGAGATTTAGGAAGTATGTAATAGAGTATGGGGAGGGAAAGGATGGCCGAAGGAGTGAAGAACAGGTTTGGTAGTTCCTTCATTAAAGAAAGGAGGGGGTAGAAATGTGGAAGATTATAGAGGAATCACTCTCATGCCAGTAACGTATAAAATTTACGCAGAGGTAATTAGGAAGTGATTAGAAGAACAGGTAGAAGAGAAAGGAAGTATTCCACACTATCAAACAGGATCCATGAAGGGGATGGGGACAGTGGATAACATTTTTGTTCTAAATTATCTAGTCAACAGGCACCTGGGACAGAAAAAAGGAAAACTGGTCGCAGTCTTCGTAAATTTTAAGCCAGCTTTCGACTCAGTGAATAGGAAATTTTTGTGGAAGGCAATAAAAGAAAGTGAGGTGGACGAAGAGCTGATTGAGAGAATGAAAGAGGTCTTTACGGAGACGAAGGCAAGGGCGAGGGTCGGGGAACAGAAAGGAGAGGAGTTCTGAACAGGGAGGTGTCTCAGGCAAGGGTGCCCGCTAAGCCCGTTGTTGTTCAGCATATTTTTAGCGGACATAGAAGAGGAAATGGAAAAGAAAGGTAAAGGGGGTACGGTTCTGGTAAATAAGAGAATATACTCGTTAGCGTATGTGGACGATGTGGTGCTTCTGGCAGAGAATGAAAGTGGAATGAACTTGCTAACGAAAGGATTCGAAGAGTATGTGAGAGAGAAAGACCTGGCAGTTTATGTGACGAAGACAAAGATAATATGTTTTAAGAAAAGAAAGAATGAAGTAAAGTATGGATGGAAGATAAATGGGGAAATGGTGAAAATGGTCGAGGAATTTTGTTATTTCGGATTCTGGTTCGAAGCGGGTGGTCGAAATGATCTTCAGGTGAAAAAAATATGGAAAGTGCGAGTAAGGTTATAAGTCAAGTGTAGGGGATTGGAAAAAGAAGATTCAAAGAGGACTGGAAGATGAGAGTATGACTGTTTGATTTACTGGTATGGTCAGTGATGTGTTATGGAGTGGAAATTTGAGGGTGGAAGGAGTACAAAAAGGTAGAAAACATGTAAAAGAGATTTCTGAGATGAGTTATGGGAGTGAGCTGGAACTTCCCAGGCTATATGTTGAGAGAAGAAACAGGGAGAGAGAAATTGGGGATAAGGCAGAGGAAAAGGGTCTGGAATTTCGAAGAGAAACTTAAAAGTGGGAACGGTAGTAAAGTTGCACGAGTATGTTTGCAGGAAATACTAAATAGAGAGAGGAGAGGTAACACGGGACATTCAAGACGGGAGGAGAAGAGATGGCAAGTTAGAAGGGAATGGAGGATGTATAGCGAGGAGAGGGAGTGGCAGGTAGTAGAGGGTGAAATAAGTAAGAAGCAGGAAGAGAAAAGGTGGGAAAACATTATGGAGTAAAAATATAATAAATGCTATAGATTCGTCAAGATGGAAGGGGTCACAGAATATCTAGAGAAATTGAAAAAGGAGTGCAGGTGGTCCAGGATGATATGTTTCAGAAAGGGAGAAGGCATGAATGAGTGTAAATATTGGATGAGTGAAGAAATGAAAATGTGTAGGGTATGTGGGTATGAAAGGAAATCGTGGGATCATGTGTTGTAGAGATATACAGGGGAAAAGGAAGGGGGAAAGAGCGTGGTAGATAAAATTAGGTAGATACTGAGCGGTTGTGGACAAGGGGAAAAGTGGGTGAAGATATTAGAAGAGAAATGGGAAGAGAGAATGCATGGGCGAGGAGAAAACAAAAATTGAAATATGTATAAGGAAAATTAGCGTTGCGTGACTTGGAAAAACTTGAAGATTAATGGTAAGAGGAAATGGAAGCCCTGGAAGGTCTCGCGCGCTTGCTAGATAATATTTAATAGCTAGGAAGATAATATTTAAGAACTTGTAAATAATAAGAAGGCGAAACGATTATAGGTTAAGATAAGCATAAGGCATAGTGGTTAAGTGAAATTGTAAAAGATGTAAAGGGAACGGAGCCCTCAAACCCGTGGAAGGGAAAGTGATAAAATACAATACAATTACTTCCACACGATTTTGGGAAAAATTCCCTGGAAATTTTTTTACAATGCCTGCTAAAGTAATAAGATAAGATGCGTTTATCAGCCATTCTCGAGAAAAGAGGCGAGAGTCTTTCAACTGTTTGGGCTCAACACCTGCTGCCTGCATTTTATGAAAATTTGTTTTTCATTCGAATTTTTTTGCTGCCATTCACTATAAAATTTATTTAAATCAAATGAAAATATTTATTTTCAACTATTTTTTTCATATGAAAACATTGAGGTTTTGAACCTTTGCCGCTTTTACTCCAAGAAAAGTTTTTTTTATAGGAAATTCTAATTTTTCTTCATCCAATTGAACATTTATATTTCGGTTATTATTATTTTCATATTAGATAAAAATAAAAAACATACAAATAGTATAATAAAAATAGAACAAACATTCAATTTTTAAATGAAATAGTACAATAAAATAATCTATTTTTATATCATTTGACTATTATTATATTTGAACTATTCCGTTCATGTAATTTTTATTTTATTCATGTAATTCATTTTGATATAATTATTATTACAATTCAAAAATGTGCAAATAATTCAAAATAATAATTGTTCTGCTAACTTCAGTTCATATCGTAACCCATCAAAAATAACCTTGATACCACGAAACGTTAGGCTTAATTACATTTAAGAAAAGCAAAACACCTTCGCAAAATTTGTATTGAGTAGATATTAGTTGAATTTAATTATGTGCGAAGCATCTGAATTTTAGAAGGTCCTAGGAAGAAGTTACAACATTTTACGTAAAGTAGTTTTTTTTCAGAAAAAATGCTCAAATTGTAAGGAATAACAGGGTTTCACGTTCAATCGAAAATAATTTTTAACCATTATTTCGTTTCAAATTTTATCGTAGAGTTATAAAATAAAAATCTGCCCACTGCGCAGGCACATACTTATCGCGCGCTGCGCGCACGGCTCGCTTTGCTCGCAAGTTTGAGCGCGACTGTTGGTTCTCGCGCTTCAAGCTGGATAATATATTTATCTCGCGTTTCGCGCCCGATAATGTATTTACCGCGCGCTATGCGCTCGGTCATTGTATTCCCCCCACATTTGTGTATAGACCTTTTAAAATTGAAGGTCAAAGCATCGACAACTGCAATTTGGTGATTTTGAATTCTCTTTTGTTAAAGCTCCTTCGGCTTCAACGAACACATTCTCATCACGTATCTCGTGCTTCACACTTGATTTTGTCCAAAATGTGAACCTTCCTCCATCAAGTTCAACACTTTTATATTAAATTTATATTACATTTATTTATGTACCGCGGTCTGGGATTGCTTATTCAGATATTGCAATATAAAGTACAAATTTCATTTACCATGATTACTACTACTACTAATACTACTTTAATATTTGTTTCTTACTTTGCATTAAATTGCTCCCTCATAGACGGAGCTTTGTAATTACCTAAATTTTCAAATATAATTTTTTGACATATTTTGATATAATTCGACCCCAGGAGCTCGAAAATAATTTTTTTTTAAATGACCGTGTGCGCATGTGTGTGTAACCTTTTTCTGTTCACCATATCTCGAAAAGTAAAAGAGCTACGATCATGAGCTTTGGATGATGTGTAGCTCCGATTGATATCCAGGTCTGATAGGATGTTTAGGTAAATCGACCATTTAGAAGTAGTTTTTTCTCGCGTTTAGAAATTTAAAAAGAACAATTTTACCTTGTTTATATAAGGAAAGCTTTTTTGATATTCAAAATACAGCAATATGAAATCTATCGTATTTTTTTGCGTCTCTGAGACGCATCGATCAGCCTATTGTTGAAACTTTTATGACTTACCAGTACCGATTTATGAAGTTTCAAAAAAAAAAAAAATGGTTTATTCTGTTTATATGAAAAAAACTTTTTTGATATTCATAACACGACAATATTACATTTAGAGTATTTGTTGATGCGTCCTTGTGACGCATCGACTGACCTATTGGTGAACCTTTTACGACCGACCAGTGGCTATTTATGAAGCTTAAACCAAATTTGTGTATTCTGTTTATATGAGAAAAACTTTGTTCATATTAGGAGTACTACAGTACTGTATTTGACAAATTTATTTGCGTCTCCGAGACACGTCGAATGACCTATTGACGAACCTTCTATAACCTCTTATGATCTATCAATACCGATTTATAAGTTGAAAAAAATGTTGTTTATCTTGATGATATAAGGAAAACTTTTTTAATATTGGGAAAGCAACTATAATGTATATAATATATTTGTTCGCGTCTTCGAGACGCATCGATTGCCAAAATTAAGAAGTTTTCATGATCTACCAGAACCAACCAATATCGTTTTTAAAATTTTCAACAAAATTAGTTTCCTTTTTATAAGATTTTTTATATTGGGAATATAATGGTACTGCATTTGATGCAATATTGTTCGCGTCTTCGAGACGCGCGGATTGAGCTTTTGACGAAGTTTCGAAGACCATTATTGATTAATCAATAGCTACTTAGAAAGATTTAAGAAAAGTTACATTGTTTATATGAGGTTTTAATTTGAAATATAAAACTACCGTAGGTTAAAAAGTTGTTCATTGTAATAGAACACATCAATTGACATTTTTTTGGGCCTTCTGATTCTCTGAAAATAAAATATTTGGAAATACAGAAACAGAAGCTTGAAAAATATTGAACGTATCAATTTTTTTCTTTTGTTAGGGAAAATCTGCCTCTATGAGGAAGCAAATTTATTTGATGCTTATGAGGAAGCAAAATGCTCATAAAATGAGATCAAATAAATACATCCATAGTGAATACGTCCATAGTACTTCGCAGCTGTATTTTTATTGCCTTGTTTTTATAATTGAAAAAAAGTGCGCATACTATAAAAAAAAACAATTTTGTCATTAAACATTTTATTGCATTTTGTGTCGTTTTTACATGAATTTAATTTGTTTATTTTCATTGTTATTTTTTACGATTTAAACTGAAAAGACGCATCCAAGCATAAAGTGGTTTTGAGCAAATTTGTAGATATATTCTAGGGGAAAAATTTTGTTAAATAAAATGTTATTGTAGCTTGTGTCATTTTTCCAAAAGGTAACTTTTTTATTTTTATAACAAGAGTTTATACAAAATTTATAGATTTTTTCTGGTTGAACAACTTTTGTCTTTTAACTTTTTTTCGTCTCTTGTGTCGTTTTTCCAAAAGTTTAATTTTTTTATTTTTAAACTTGTTTTTTTACGACTGAAAGAAAATCTACTTGTTCTATCCAAAACTTATTAATAACAAATTTGTAGATCATTTTTGGGTGAACAACTTTTGTCTTATTTTTTGTTTGTATCTTGTGTCGTTTGTCCTAATTTTTTATTTTTTAAAAAATATTTTTAATGCTGTTTTTTACGAATTTAAATAAAAACTACGCGTCCTATAAAAAGTGATTATCAACCAATTTTTAGATCTTTTTTGAATGCACAATTTTTGTCTATTCATATTTTTTCGTATCTGGTATAGTTAGACCGCAAAATGGAATTTTTTATTTTCCATTATTACATTCTCATTCTAATGAGAAGGTATTGGTTTTATGTAAAATTTGACATAGTCGGTTTTCATCAAATCTCCACGTTTTGAGACCTCCTGAGTCAGAAAAAACGATTTTGACGAAGGTGTCTGTCTGTCTGTAGTCTGTCTGTCTGTCTGTAGCCACGATAACTTTCGAAAAAATGATCAGATTTGATTGAGCTTTGGCACACTTTTTTGTGGCCGAAAAATAGAGAACGAGTTCGTTAACCAGCTATTTTGGATGAAAATCCAAAAAGTGAGCACATTTTGAAAATTTTTGAGACCACTTTTTTGGAAGATTTGAAAATTCTATGTACGGTTATTAATAGTACGCAAAATGACGAACAAAATATTCTCATGACTTTTCGTGATAAAAAAAAAAAATTACTGGAGTTATAGCATTTTCAAAATTCCAAAAAACAAACGAAAATGAACATTTTAAGCCGAAAAACGCACGATATGAAAAAAAGTCAAGAGGAGAAAAACGTTGATTCCTGAACACCCTATAATATTTTCATGACAACTTTTTCAATTTTTCGAAAAATAAAAAATTCAAATTTTTATCGCACAAAAAATTAATGAAAAATCAAAAAAGCCATTTTACTGTAAAACTATGCAAGATACCAGAAAAGATCATCTCACAAAAATTGTGCACCTAAAAAAGATCTACAAATTTCTTATCATTCACTTTTTGATATGACGCGTAGTTTTTGTTTTATTCGTAAAAAACAGTATTGAAAATAGAAAAATCAAATTTTCAGACGAATATTACCAGCTACGAAAAAATGACCGAAACAAAATTTGTTCATCCAAGGAAGAGGTACAAATTTATTGTGACTCATGTTTCGATAGGATGCGTGGTTTTTGTTTTATTCGTGAAAATAACATTGACAGTAAAAAAAATCAAATTTTTGAAAAAACAATGCAAGGTACGAAAACATATAAATGAACAAAAATTGTGCATTCAAAAAAGACTTACACACCCGTAATCAATTTTTGTGGTAAGAATATATTCAAAATGAAAAAATTAAGTTTTTTGATAAACGGCACAAGCTAAAATAAAATGTTAACTAATAAAATTTGTCGCTGAATTATATCATTACTTTTCATTTGAAATCAAATACATATTTAGTAATTTGTATATGAAGAACATATAACACGAAGCACAAAGTGCGCGCTCAGTGTATTTACCAAATCGCACGCCGTAAGTGCGCTCAAACTTTTTTGTTTCTATCATACGGTTCAAATGATTTTCAAATCAAATATCGAGCGCGAAGCGCGAGTGTCTGGATGAGAATGTGTTCCTTAAGGTCGATAGAACCTTGAGTAAATAAAGTTCCTTTTCAGTCTAAAATAAAAGCAAATTTAACAATCACTTAATATGTAGAGGTTTTGATAATTTTATAATATTTGCAAACAAACTTTTTCTTTTCATCGAAGTCGAACACGAAGTTCAAAAATCTAGAGGAGCCTAGCGTAAAGCGCGATGCAAATACGCCCGAGCGCGTAGCGCGAGGTGAATACATAATCGAGCGCGAAGCGCGAGATAAATATATGATCGAGCGCGAAGCGCGAGATCCAACAGTGGCGCGCCCTAGGCGCGTTCAAACTTGCGAGCGAAGCGAGCCGCGCGCGAAGCGCGCCATGAGAAGATTTTTTTTTTGTGCGATCGAAACTTGAATTTTTGATTTTTCAAGAAAATTCAACAAGTTGTTATGGCAATCTTGTAGAGTGTTCAAAAAGCAACGTTTTTCTTTTTTGTCCTTTTCTTCATATCGTGCGTTGTTTGGCTCTAAATTTTCATTTTCTTTTTTTTTTTTAATTTTTTAAATGCTATAACTCTAGTAATTTGTTTTGTATCGAAAAAAGTCATTAGGGGAAATTGTTCATCTTTTTTAATACTATGAACAACCGTACATAGAATTTCTAAATTCTGAAAAAAAGGTCTCAAAAATTGTGAAAATGTTTTAACTTTTTAAGTTTTCATCCAAAATGGCTGGCTAACGAACTTGACCTTCATTTGAGGGCAGTGAAAGAGTATACTAAAGGACAATTTAATCTGTCAATTCTTTCGGAATTTATCGTTCTCGCAGACAAACATACATACATACATACATACATACAGACAAATTCGTGAAAACCTGTTTTTCGTGTTCAGGGGGTCTTAAAACGTGGACATTTGACAAAACCGGGGGGTCAAATTTTACAAAAATCTAATACCTTCTCTGATGAGAATGTAAAAATTTAAAGTTTACTTAATCGTTAGAAAGAGGATTTTGGATTGTAAAAGGAGGCTGAGGGGGTGTGAAAGGCGATTTTTGATTGCAAAAGGAGTCTGAGGGGATGGAAAAAGAGGATTTCAGTTTGTAAAAGGTGCCTGAGGGGATGGAAAAGGCGATTTCGCTTGCGCTTTTTTATTATTTATTTGTTTATTATTTATTTTTTATTACTTATTATTTATTATTTATTACTTATTGTTTTCTGTTCATATGTGATGAAAGGTTTTTATATAGTTGAATTGATTCATTTCATTGAAACGAATAAATTTGATACTGAAAATATTGGTGTGCTTCAAAAGTTGAATATATATTCTCTCATAAACGTTAAACAATAGTATATTATGTGACGAGGAGGTAAGTTCGTCTTTAATAACGAGTTCGAAGTTTTCTGCGGCGTGTCAGGCGTAGCCGATGAGGGCACGAAACTTCCACGAGGTAGTAAAGACCAATACCTCCCGCCGTTCACACGATATTTTATTTTCGATATGTATGAAAATATCACTTCTATGCAGAGTGAGAAGAAAGTTGATATTCGCAATCCACATACATCAAAGCAATCTTCGCGCATTCGAATCAATTTGTGTTGCCGACTGTACATGATTAGTTAACCATGTATCCCGTCCGATGGCGCTGATTCTCGTGGAACAGCTGCCTCCTTAGTGGGACGAAATATTTTTTGAACCGGATTCTGAGGAAGAGTGTAATCGAATTTTCGATGTGCGCATGCGCGAAGACTGTTTTGACGCTTATAGGTTGTAAATGGCAACTTTCTTCTCGCTCTACTGGCATAGTAAAGTGGCATTTACATGCATGTGTAAATTAAATGAACCAACCTGTATATATCATAATTTTATTTCATCATACAAGCCTGAAAAAATACATCAATCGATTTGTCTTACTATCGCGAATAAATTTTATTACTTACAATATTGCTAAATTCCCAAAATTAAGAAGGTTTTTCTTTTACAAACGGTAGAAAAATGACCAAATATAGATATATTATCCCAGCAAAAACAATTATTGGGGGAATTGCAGCGAATTAACATTTTTTTAATTCGCCCGAATCTTGCTTTCTGATTCGTTGAAATGAATTGAGCCAGCACGAATTGAATGCCTGTTAATTTACCTTAATTTGTGGTCAAGGCCATTGAAAAAAATGTGTAAAAATTGTATACTTCGAGACTCGAACCAGCGATCCCAATAAGTATATAGGTCTAGAGGGCGACCACTGAGCTACCGACGGGACTCAATGTTATATATTTACAACGGATACTTTATGCCAGACCGTTGGTTATACCTTACGATTTTTATTAGGTAAGCCAGTTTGTAACTGCATTCGCGCTGACGAATTCAGGCGAATTGAAGTTTGATTCAAAATCTCGCGAATTAAAATGAATTGGCTGACACTGAAATTAATTGATGCAAACGCCCCTACAAATTTTTCGCTGAATGTGGGCGAATAGGATACGCGAAGATTATATCACGTTTCAGGAATTCATACTAATGATTTTTTCGCAGTTTTATGATAATTTATAAATTTCCAGTGATAAAATAGAAGAATTTTTTTCATGTACATATTACCATTTGATGGGATCAAAGCCACCCCCAAAGTTCACCCCTAAAACAGTTTTCCCTGGAGTTTGGAATGATGGATTTAATATCTTTGTTCGATAATAAACTGTCGCCAATTGGTTTGAAACAAAATTCACATAATGAAAGAGGAATTCTGAAAAAACTTTTGAAGGGTGAATTTCAGGAGTCCTTATCCTCTTTCAAATGTTTTTCCACATATAAAAAAATATACGTATCTTTTACTTTTTCGTACTGTACATCGGAGAAAACTTTCAGTTACATCGAAAATTTTTCCAGTTATGGATGGATTATTCTTTCGAATAAAATTAATGTAGATAACATATTGCATTCAACTCCAATTCTCTACCTAAAGAGATGAATTTTCAACAAAAAAGACGAATTTTAAACAACAAAATTAATTTTGAACTAAACAGTTGCGTTAAAAACCAAATAGATTAACTTTTCAGTGAAAACGACGAGTTTTTCGAAATATAGTCAAAGATTTACCCAAATAATAACATTTTCAAGACAAAATGACGAATGATTTCGAAGACAGTTGAATTAGAAAAAAAAAAGTTACTTTTCGACCAAGAAAGATGAATTTTCAACAAAGAAGGATGTTTTTTTTACCATAAAATATGATAACTTCAGAAAATAATTAAATGTTCCAAAAATAATTAGATGTTTAACCAAATAATTGAATTTCTAACCAAATAATGGAATTTTCAGCATACAAAGATACATTTTCAATCAAATATTTTAATTTTCGAGCCAGACAGACAAATTTTTTAGAAGACCGTTAAATTTTTATTTAAAAAAAAATCACTTTCAACCAAGAAAGATTAATTTTCCCCAAAAAAGTAAAGTTTTCGAGCTAAAAAGTCGAATATTGTAATTAGATACCCTGGGATATAGCGCGGGCTGTGATTCCCCCTCCACTACCCGCACCCCTCCTTTTAGGCCACGCCTCTCGACCAATCACAGCCCGCGCTATACCCCAGGGTATCTACTATTGTAAAAAACAGCGGTCTTCTAAATCTAAAAAAAATGAATTTTTAACAAAAAAGATGATTTTCAATCAAGAAAAATGAATTTTCAACAAGATATTTAAATTTTCAATCAAAAAGTTAAACTTTCAACAAACAAGAATAATTTTCGACCCAAAAAGGCGACTTTTTAATGAAATATATGAATTTTCTACAAAATAATTAAATTTTCAACCATAAAGTTACATTTTTAACAAAGAAGATTAATTTTCTACCCGAAAAGAGGAGTGTTCAACAAAATACATTAATTTTCTAACAAACAGTTGAATTTTCAAATTATACAATATACAGGATAAAGTTTCAACCCAAAATGAAATAGTTAAATTTTCAGATAAAAACTCTGATAAAAAAAAAACTTTGAATAAAAAAAAACGAATTATCAACAGAATTGTTGAATTTTCAATCAAAAAGACGAATTTTCTACAATACAGTAGAATTTTCAACATAAAAGTTCATTTAGAAGCAATTAGTTGAAATTCCAACTCTAATTATGGATCCTAAATAAAAAAAATTCATGTTTTTAAAAAATTGTTCAAATTTAAGTCGAATGATTGATTTTTCGAGCAAAAAAGATTAATTGTCAACTAAGCATAGTAACAGTTGAGATTTCAACAAAACAAATGCATTCTTAACCAAAAAGGATCAATTTTCAACCAAGAAGATTAAATTCCTACCAAGAAAGACGTATTTTCAGCCAAAAAGCTAAATTTTTAATTGAAAAATATCAATTTTTAACAAAAATTAAAAAGTTTAACTGTCAGTTTAAAAATTTATCTTCAACCAAACATCAAACGAATTTTCATCAAAATAGTTAAATTTCCAACCAAAGAGATGAACCTTCTACTAAAAAAATGAATTTTTAACAAAGTAGTTGAATTTTTGATAAAAAACATGACTTTTTGAAATATAGTTATATAGTCTGACCTTCTTATAACAGTCAGACTGGCCATGAAATAAGAATCTCTCTGACTATGTCGAAAAAATTCTGAAAGGCTCTTTAGACCATCTAGAAGAACGGACTGGCTCTCTAAATTTTGACCCTCTAACTTTGACGATCCATTTTTCTCCGTGCAGTAGGTGCAGGCACATAATTATACTGTCATTCGGGATAGAGGTATGCGCGGATGCCTGCAATCTACGGTTATTTTCTTATATCTGTCAGTGAGAAAGGCGACCAGAACGACGGTGTCGATTGTATTTCTTTTTGCTTTGGACGGCGGTATACATTTCCATTTTTCGCTTTATTCGTCATATTTGTACTGCCAGGTAGTATAATAGCTCCCACACTACCTATAATCGGTTTACTCTCGTTCATGCATCTCGATATTTCATCATTTAGCACAATCTTTGTTTTATTTCTAATAATTATGATGTTAAAATTTTTTAGTCTACTGGTCGTTTCAATATTTTTTTAAATATTGATACTTAAATTGTG
>CAKNYM010052715.1:90423-114034 GCA_932195095.1 Andricus curvator | reverse complement strand
GAACTTAGCATTTCTCTTCACAATTAGCCATAGGATCTGAATAAAATATTACTTCTTCAATATCACCCCCATAAGTCTGTTTTATAGGGTACCAAAAAACAATCCATGAGTGAAAAAATGGGCTTTGCGCGTGTTTGACACTAAGTATGATTTTTTTGCGGGTTTTAAATGCAAATTGTTTCTAATACATAAAATAATACTAAAATTTAAGAATTTAAAATTAGATTAAAATCAAATTCAAAATCCCATTTAGCGTCCAAAACTCAAATTAAAGTTAAAGAATTCCTGAAAATAAAAACAAGAATCCAACGACCAAATTTGGACAACCACCATAAAATGCTCCCATTGTAAATAGATTTTTACATTCTCATTCTAATGAGAAGGTATTGGTTTTATGTAAAATTTGACATAGTCGGTATTCATCAAATCTCCACGTTTTGAGCCCTTCTGAGTCAGAAAAAACGATTTTTACGAAGGTGTCTGTCTGTAGTCTGTAGTCTGTCTGTCTGTCTGTAGCCACGATAACTTTCGTAAAAATGATCAGATTTGATTGAGCTTTGGCACACTTTTTTATCGCCGAAAAATAAAGAAAGAGTTCGTTAACCAGCTATTTTGGATGAAAATCCAAAAAGTGAGCACATTTTGAAAATTTTTGAGACCACTTTTTTTGAAGATTTGAAAATTCTATGTACGGTTATTAGTAGTACGCAAAATGACAAACAAAATATTCTTATGACTTTTTGTGATAAAAAAAAATTACTGGAGTTATAGCATTTTCAAAATTCCAAAAAACAAACGAAAATGAACACTTTGCGCCGAAAAACGCACGATATGAAAAAAAGTCAAGAGGAGAAAAACGTTGATACCTGAACACCCTATAATATTTTCATAACAACTTTTTGAATTTTTTGAAAAATAAAAAATTCAAATTTTGATCGCACAAAAAATTAATGAAAAATCAAAAAAGTCATTTTGCTGTCAAACTATGCAAGATACCAGAAAAGATCATCTAACCAAAATTGTGCACCTAAAAAAGATCTACAAATTTCTTATCATTCACTTTTTGATATGACGCGTAGTTTTTGTTTTATTCGTAAAAAACAGCATTGAAAATAGAAAAATCAAATTTTCAGACGAATATTACCAGCTACGAAAAAATGACCGAAACAAAATTTGTTCATCCAAGGAAGAGGTACAAATTTATTGTGACTCATGTTTCGATAGGATGCGTGGTTTTTGTTTTATTCGTGAAAATAACATTGACAGTAAAAAAAATCAAATTTTTGAAAAAACAATGCAAGGTACGAAAACATATAAATGAACAAAAATTGTGCATTCAAAAAAGACTGACAAACCCGTAATCAATTTGTGTGGTAAGAATATATTCAAAATGAAAAAGTTAACTTTTTTGATAAACGGCACAAGCTAAAATAAAATGTTAACTAATAAAATTTGTCGCCTGAATTATATCATTACTTTTCATTTAAAATCAAATAAAAATTTAGTAATTTGTATATGAAGAACATATAACACGAAGCACAAAGTGCGCGCTCAGTGTATTTACCAAATCGCACGCCGTAAGTGCGCTCAAACTTTTTTGTTTCTATCATACGGTTCAAATGATTTTCAAATCAAATATCGAGCGCGAAGCGCGAGTGTCTGGATGAGAATGTGTTCCTTAAGGTCGATAGAACCTTGAGTAAATAAAGTTTCTTTTCAGTCTAAAATAAAAACAAATTTAACAATCACTTAATATGTAGAGGTTTTGATAATTTTATAATATTTGCAAACAAACTTTTTCTTTTCATCTATGTCGAACACGAAGTTCAAAAATCTAGAGGAGCCGAGCGTAAAGCGCGATGTAAATACGTCCGAGCGCGTAGCGCGAGGTGAGTACATGATCGAGCGCGAAGCGCGAGATACAACAGTCGCGCGCTCTGGGCGCGCTCAAACTTGCGAGTGAAGCGAACCGCGCGCAAAGCGCGCGATGAGAATGTGCCCGCGAGGCGGGCAGATTTTTTTTTTTAAATTTCTTTCTGGACAAAAATAAAAAAGAGGAAAGAAAAATGAGAAGACAACCAACCAAATCCCCTTCCCTCTCTTTTTTTAATTCTTTCGTCTTTTTTATTTTTATTATTAACAAATCACAATATAAAAGCATTCATAATATTTACCAACGTTTCGGTGCTCATAGAGCACCCTTATCAAGATAAGAAATATTAGAGCAGGTAGGATCAGTGACGAACCAACGATGCTCCCTCCTCGATACCTGAGAACCAAGTAAGAAATGACCTCCAATCCAAGCCAGCTAAATTAAAATTTAAGAATTTTAAAATAGATTAAAATTAAATTCAAAATCCCATTTAACGTCCAAAACTCAAATTAAATTTAAAGAATTCCTGAAAATAAAAACAAGAATGCAACGACCAAATTTGGAAAGCCACCATAAAATGCTCCCATTGTAAATAGAATTTTTTTTTATTTCTTTCTGGACAAAAATAAAAAAGAGGAAAGAAAAATGAGAAGGCAACCAACCAAATCCACTCTTTTCTCTTTTTTAATTCTTTCGTCTTTTTTATTTTTATTATTATCAAATCACAATATAAAAGCATTCATAATATTTACCAACGTTTCGGTGCTCATAGAGCACCCTTATCAAGGTAAGAAATATTAGAGCAGGTAGGATCAGTGACGAACCAACGATGCTCCCTCCTCGATACCTGAGATCCAAGTGAGACATGACCTCCAATCTAAGTCAGCTAAATTAAAATTTAAGAATTTTAAATTAGATTAAAATCAAATTCAAAATTCCATTTAACGTCTAATACACAAGTTAATGTATAGAATTCTTGAAAATAAAAACAAGAATCCAACGGCCAAATTTGGACAACCACCATCAAATGCTCCCATTGTAAATAGAAAAAAAAATTTCTTACAAAAAAAATTTCTTTCTGGACAAAAATAAAAAAGAGGAAAGAAAAATGAGAAAACAACCAAAAAAATCCCCTTCCTTCTCTTCTTTAATTCTTTCGTCATTTTTATTTCTATTATTATCAAATCACAATATAAAAGCATTCATAATATTTCCCAACGTTTCGGTGCCCATACAGCACCCTTATCAAGGTAAGAAATATTAGAGCAGGTAGGATCAGTGAAAAACCAACGATGCTCTCTCCTCGATACCTGAGAACCAAGTGAGAAATGACCTCCAATCCAAGCCAGCTAAATTAAAATTTATGAATTTTAAATTAGATTGAAGTCAAATTCAAAATCCCATTTAACGTCCAAAACTCAAATTAAAGTTAAAGAATTCCTGAAAATAAAAACAAGAATCCAACGACCAAATTTGGAAAACCACCATAAAATGCTCCCATTGTAAATCGAATTTTTTTTTTATTTCTTTCTGGACAAAAATAAAAAAGAGGAAAGAAAAATGAGAAGGCAACCAACCAAATCCCCTCCCTTCTCTTTTTTAATTCTTTCGTATTTTTTATTTTTATTATTATCAAATCACAATATAAAAGCATTCATAATATTTACCAACGTTTCGGTGCTCATAGAGCACCCTTATCAAAGTAAGAAATATTAGAGCAGGTAGGATCAGTGACGACCCAACGATGCTCCCTCCTCGATACCTGAGATGAAAGTGAGAAATGACCTCCAATCTAAGACAGCTAAATTAAAATTTAAGAATTTTAAATTAGATTAAAATCAAATTCAAAATTCCATTTAACGTCTAATACACAAGTTAATGTATAGAATTCTTGAAAATAAAAACAAGAATCCAACGGCCAAATTTGGACAACCACCATCAAATGCTCCCATTGTAAATAGAAAAAAATAATTTCTTACAAAAAAAAATTTCTTTCTGGACAAAAATAAAAAAGAGGAAAGAAAAATGAGAAGACAACCAACCAAATCCCCTTCCTTCTCTTCTTTAATTCTTTCGTTATTTTTATTTCTATTATTATCAAATCATAATATAAAAGCATTCATAATATTTCCCAACGTTTCGGTGCTCATACATCACCCTTATCAAGGTAACAAATATTAGAGCAGGTAGGATCAGTGACAAACCAACGATGCTCCCTCCTCGATACCTGAGAACCAAGTGAGAAATGACCTCCAATCCAAGCCAGCTAAATTAAAATTTAAGAATTTTAAATTAGATTAAAATCAAATTCAAAATCCCATTTAACGTCCAATACTCAAGTTAATGTATAGAATTCCTGTAAATAAAAACAAGAATCCAGCGATAATATAACGATAATATAACCTGCTCTAATATTTCTTACTTTGATAAGGGTGCTGTATGGGCAACGAAACGTTGGTAAATATTATGAATTATTTTATATTGTGATTTGATAATAATAGAAATAAAAAAGACGAAAGAATTAAAAAAGAGAAGGAAGGGGATTTGGTTGGTAGTCTTCTCATTTTTCTTTCCTCTTTTTTATTTTTGTCCAGAAAGAAATTTAAAAAAAAATTTCCAATTAGAATGGGAGCATTTTATGGTGGTTGTCCAAATTTGGTCGTTGGATTCTTTTTTTTATTTTCAGGAGTACTGTACATTATCTTGAGTATTGAACGTTAAATGGGATTTTGAATTTGATTTTAATCTAACTTAAAATTCTTAAATTTTAATTTAGCTGACTTGGATTAAAGGCAATTTCTCACTTGGATCTCAGGTATCGAGGAGGGAGCATCGTTGGTTCGTCAATGATTCTACCTGCTCTAATATTTTTACCTTGATAAGGGTGCTGCATGAGCACCGAAACGTTAGTAAATATTATGAATGCTTTTATATTGTGATTTGATAATAATAGAAATAAAAAATACGAAAGAATTAAAAAAGAGAAGGAAGGGGATTTGGTTTGTTGCCTTCTCATTTTTCTTTCCTCTTTTTTATTTTTCTCCAGAAAGAAATTTTTTTTTCTTCAAATAACGTTTTTTTTTTCTATTTACAATGGGAGCATTTTATGGTGGTTGTCCAAATGTGGTCGCTGGAATCTTGTTTTTATTTTCAGGAATTCTGTACATTGAAATAGTACTTTATGCTGATCATTATGTAGATATTCACATACATTGTTTAAACAATTTATAATTGTTTTTAGCAATTTTCTCTTAGAATAGAGTCAGAAATTCGCGGTTTTCTTAAAAAAAATTCCACTTTTTGCCTAATTTTCAATTAGAGTGATGTAATACTTGATTATTGTTAACAAAAATAATTTTTTAAACAACTTACTATTATTGCTAATAATATTATCTTAGAATAATGATAGAAAATTGCATTCTTTTCAAAAAATATCCACTTTTTGTCAAATTTTCAGTTAGAGTGAGGTATATTAGATATTAATTAAACTTAACCAAATTAATTGTTTAAACAATTTATTATTATTGTTAATAATATTCAATTTGAATAATGCCAGAAAGTTGCAGTTTTTTCTGAAACTTTCAACTATTTGTCTACTTTTTACTTGGAGGGAGTTAATAAATCATTTAATTTAGCAAACATAATTATTTAAGCAAATTATTATTGTTTATAACTATCTTATTCTCTATTAATACTAGGTAGTTGCGGCTTCTTCTGAATTTTTAAGCTGTTTACCCCTTTCTGACTTAATGAAATAATTCATAATGCAAATCAACAAACATAGTTGTTTTATTTATTTTCAAATCCTTCGAAAATGAACTTTAAAATCCCGCCAAATCCCTAATTATTCCTTAAAATCAGTGGAATTCTTAGAAACCCTGTGAAATTTCTTGAAAATCCTTAAACTCGTCTCAATTTTTTTTTAAATCCCTTTAGCTTCTTTAAAATCATTTAAAATCTTTCGAAGCTAAAATCAATTAGAATCTCTTAAAATTCTTTATATTTTCTTAAATTCCTCAAAATCTCTTAAATCCCTTGAAAGACTACCTCAACCTTCTTCTAAGTATTGTAAGTATTTATAATAGAGCACTGGTACAAATATTAATATTAAATATATTAATGAAAAAATGTTTATATAATTCCGATTGACTTTTTTTTATCACATACAAATGACAATTTCCCGAGTTGCAATTTTAGCCCTATTTAAGCCCTGGATAATTCTAAATAGAACCTACTTTATCCCTGCCTAACCCGCCATGTCCTCTTTTGAACCCAGTTTGACCTACTTTAGCCCTATTTAGAATCTCTTAAAATTCTCATATTCATATTTTGAAGTCCTCTATAAGGCCTCCAAATTCTGTCAATTTTAGAAATTTGAATAAGACATCTTTAAGTCCTGTCTAACCCTCGAGGCCCCCTTTTCGTTCTCTTAGGACCTATGTAATTATTATGTATTTATACGTGAGTTAATTTTGAATATTTTATTTGTTAATACATTTTAAAAACACTTATGGATAATAAGGCAGAGTAATAGCAAGTTTGAGTGCACCTAGGGCGCGCGACTGTTGATTCTCGCGCTTCGCGCTCGGTCTTTGTATTTGCCCCATATTTGTGCACAGGCCTTTTAAAATTGAAGGTCAGAGTGTCGACAACTGTAATTTGGTGACTGTGAATTCTCTTTTGTTAATGCTCCTTCGGCTTTAACGAATACATTCTCATCACGTACCTCGTGCTTTGCACTCGATTTTGTCCAAAATGCGAAATTTTATGCATCATATGTTCAACATTATTATATGAAATGTATATTACATTCATTTATGTACGTCGGCCTGTGACTGCTTATTTAGATATTGCAAAATAAAGTACGAATTGTATTTATCATGATTACTTTAATATTTATTCCTGATTTTGCATTTAATTTTATCCTCAGCTACCGTGAAAATGTTATATCATTTCAATGAATGTATATTATTACAATTCATAATATGCATTGATATTAAAAACAGACGTATTTTCCTTGTCTTGTTTTCATAATTGAAAAAAGTGCGCATCCTATATAAAAAAAAACAATTTTGTTATTATGAATTTTATTGCAGTTGGTGTCGTTTGTCAAAAAATTTAATTTATTTTATTCTTAACCCAGTTTTTTACAAATGAAACAAAAACTACGCGTCCCATGAAAAAGTGATTTTTTTATTTTTACATTCTCATTCTAATGAGAAGGTATTGGTTTTATGTAAAATTTGACATAGTCGGTTTTCATCAAATCTCCAGGTTTTGAGACCTCCTGAGTCAGAAAAAACGATTTTTACCAAGGTGTCTGTCTGTAGTCTGTCTGTCTTTAGGCACGATAACTTTCGAAAAAATGATCGGATTTGATTAAGCTTTGGCACACTTTTTTATGGCCTACAAAGAAAGAACAAGTTCGTTAACCAGCTATTTTGGATGAAAATTCAAAAAGTGAGCACATTTTGAAAATTGTTGAGACCCCTTTCTTTGAAGATTTGAAAATTCTATGTACGGTTATTAGTAGTACGAAAAATGACGAACAAAATATTCTAATGACTTTTCGTGATCAAAACAAAATTACTGGAGTTATACCATTTTCAAAATTCCAAAAAACAAACGAAAATGAACATTTTAAGCCGAAAAACGCACGATATGGAAAAAAGTCAGGAGGAGAAAAACGTTGCTTTTTGAACACCCTATAATATTTTCAGAACAACTTTTTGAATTTTTAAAAAATAAAAAATCCAAATTTTGATCGCACAAAAAAATAATGAAAAATCAAAAATTCCATTTTGCTGTCAAACTATGCAAGATACGAGAAAAGATCATTCCACCAAAATTGTTCGCCTAAAAAAGATCTACAAATTTGTTATGATTCACTTTTTGATATGACGCGTAGTTTTTGTTTTATTCGTAAAAAATAGCATTGAAAATAGAAAAATCAAAGTTTTAGACGAATAACACGAGCCACGAAAAAAATGATTGAAACAAAATTTGTTCATCCACGAAAGAGGTACAAATTTTTTGTGAATCATGTTTTGATAGGATGCGTAGTTTTTGTTTTATTCGTGAAAATAGCATTAACAGTAAAAAAAATCAAATTTTTGAAAAAACAATGCAAGGTACGAAAACAGGTAAATGAACAAAAATTGTGCATTCAAAAAAGATTTACAAACATGTAATCAATTTTTGTTGTAAGAATATATTAAAAATGCCAAAAATTAACTTTTTTGAAAAACGGCACAAGCTAAAATAAAATGTTAACTAATAAAATTTGTCGCCTAAATTATATCATTACTTTTCATTTGAAATCAAATATAAATTTAGTAATTTGTATATGAAGAACATATAACACGAAGCACAAAGTGCGCGATCAGTGTATTTCGGAGCGCGAAGCGCGACGACCAAATCGCCCGCCGTAAGCGCGATCAAACTTTTTTGTTTCTATCATACGGTGCACAGAACTGAGCGTGGAACGCAAGGTTCAAATGATTTTCAAATCAAATATCGAGCGCAAAGCGCGAGTGTCTGGATGAGAATGTGTTCCTTAAGGTCGATAGAACCTTGAGTAAATAAAGTTCCTTTTCATTCTAGATTAAAAATAAATTTAACAATCACTTAATATGTAGATGTTTTGATATTTTTATAATATTTGCAAACAAACTTTTTCTTTTCATCGAAGTCGAACACGAATTTCAAAAATCTAGAGGAGCCGAGCGTAAAGCGCGATGTAAATACTCCCGAGCGCGTAGCGCGAGGTGAATACATAATCGAGCGCGAAGCGCGAGATCCAATAGTCGCGCGCCCTAGGCGCGCTCAAACTTGCGAGCGAAGCGCGCCATGAGAATGTGATTTTTCATTATTTTTTTGTGCAATAAAAATTTAAATTTTCGAATTTTCAAGATAATTAAAAAAAGTCTTCTAACAATATTGTAGGGTGTTCAAAAAGAAACACTTTTCTTTTCTTGATTTTTTTTTTAATATCGTGCGTTGTTTGGCCTAAAATATTCATTTTCGTTTGTTTTTTGGAATTTTGTAAATGCTATAACTGCAGTAATTTTTGTGTTATCAAAAAAAGTGTTTGGGATTAATTGTTTGTCTTTTTGAATACTACGAACATCCGTACATAGAATTTTTATATTTGAAAAAAGTGGTCTCAAAAATTTTGTAAAAGCGCTCACTTTTTGAATTTTTATCCAAAATGGCTGGCTAACGAACTTGACCTTCATTTTAGGACACTTAAAGAGTATACCAAAGTCCAATCCAATCTGACAATTCTTTCGAAAGGTATCGTGCTAACAATATAAAAATCTACATACATACACACCCACATACATACAGACAGACACATTCGCGAAAACCTGTTTTTTGGGTTCAGAATGTCTCAAAACGTGGACATTTGACAAAAACGGAGGGAGTCAAATTTTACACAAATCTAATACCTTCTCTGATGAGAATGTAAAAAAATTTAAGTCGATTAAAAATTGTCGGCTTATGCTGTTTTGGAACGACGTTTTTCCCCACTGTGTAGCGGTGTGGGGCACGGTGGATATTATAAATAACGCCCGTGTTTGTGGATTTTTATATCAATTTTTTACATTAACTACCTCTTGTTGGTTGGATAAATAGTACTTAAATGTAACTTCTGTTTCAAAATACGTGTCATAAAGAGTAATGATGAAAAAACAGTTTTTGTGGAAACAGATGGAAAGGTCTCTGGCGAAAATTAAGTATTTACAGCATATATGACAAAAATGAAAACATTTACTTTGATTGATAAGAAAACATTTAATTACTGTTGAACATGTCTGGAGTGATTTTTCTTCGTTATATTAAACACTTCAAAATTATTATATTGTATACTTTTTATTCTCCAATCTTTATATTGCTGAAATACACGGAAAAAAGTAGATAGTTAGATTCACTTTTACGTATTGTTAACTTGAAGTTTACTTGTTCGCATTGCACAAGAAACAATTCAAATAGTTTTTGATACTGAATGAGATAGTGATCTCAAAATATACAAAGTCTAAAGTCAGCATTACTACTTCAAATTGTAAAAAGAAAGATTACTAGAACAAGTAGCTTCAAGAACTATTTGAAATAGTACATTTGAACATGTAAACTGTATGAATAACTAATTTTCATAGTAAGCAAAGAATTGTGAGTTTGACTTTTGCAAGTGAGTTCGATCTCCTTTTTCGCATTGCTATAAGCACTGCGCGAGATTGTTAGCCTTACTATTTGAAATTGTAAGTAAGTTCAGTGGCACAACTAGAAACGTGTAGGCCCCCTCCGCAACATTTTTCATGCGGTCCGTTTCAAATTAAAAAAGAAGGACGACTTATAACTTGCTTATCAGGAAAACAACATATTTTCGCTTCTCAATCTATAAGACAGACCGCGCACTGACATTTTACAAAATTAAATAAATTATCGTAAACTATTTTATAATGTTTTCTCTTTTATCATAATATTAGTTGATATAATTATTATAAATGAACATAGTGAATAACTTTACTTTATACTTCAATACTGTTTTTTTATTTTATAAAAAATTTTCAGAATTTAAAAATATTCTGAAGAATTATATATAAAAATAATACTTTTTTTTATATTATTTCTACTATGGAATTTTCTGCTTATGATATTTTTAATTTCTTATAACACTAAAATTGATTAGGATCGTACTTGATTAAGCCACCTAGGTTCAAATATTATATTATTTGGAAGAATTTTTTTTTTAGTAGAATAATACATTGTTTTCGACATATCATTTTTTGAACCAATAATCAAAAAATAATTTGTAATAAAATTTGAGTTCAAATTAATTTCCAGTTTTAACGTAGTAATAATTTTTTCAACCTTTTCACATTGATATTTGTAGAAATTACTACCATTTCATGAAAAAAAAAAATATTTTCTATTTTTTTTCAGATTTTCAACAACAATAAAATCTACCATACTACTATGATATCGCGATCTTTGATATTACAGGGATCACAGCGTAAAAGGAGTTCAAAAAAGGGGAAATAGGGTGGTTTTCGCACGAAAAAGGGGAAAATAGGGGAAAGATTAAACATTGATTTTCATATGTCGAAAAGAACAAACAACCTTTTCTTAAGAAATGTTACATTTTTAAATAACTTTTAATCATTTTTCAATGATTTCTGTCATTAAAGATTTATTTTTAAAAATTGGACATACTTAGATCGTTTGAAACCCATCCAGAGTGAAATAAAAAAGTCCGGGAAAAAATAACATTAATTAAATACACAATTTTGATATGTTTGACATCGTTCTCATAAATATTTCTTTTCAAGATTTGTCATTTCATCCTTACTATAATTAATACTTTTAATTTAAATTTAAAACAATTGAAATCGGTTAATATCTTCTGTTCTCTTTCTTAAATTTACAATTAAGCAATTTTTTTTAATTAAAAAAAAAATTTGCCTTATTGAAAATTTTTGGAAAATATACAAAAACATGTTTTTTGCATTGATTCGAACCTGAAATTGAGTCACCTTGAACCAAAGAAACATGTTATTATTTTTTATCCACGGGAAACATTTTTTTCGTGGTGTTTATAACGTTCGAAAATCGCAAAAAAGATATGAAATCCCAAAAATCCTTATTCACGACAAACATTTCTTTCCGAAAAATAAAAATAAAAAAATGTTTCTTTGGTTCAAGCTGAATAAATTTCAGTTTCGAAATATTCAACTTTTTTTTAAATGTGTGCATATGACTCAATTAAAAAAAAAACATGTTTTTGCAAATTTTTAAAAAAATTGTAACTGAGCAAGAAATTTATTTTTAACTTTCGCAATTTTAAAATTTTAACGAGTAAGATAATTTTTGAACAAAATAGTTGAATTGTTGAATTAAGAACAAAAGTGTTTAACCAAAAATCGAATAGTTATGTTATCGTTTCAAAAAATTAATTTTCAATTTAAAAAACTGAATTTTCTCCCAAATTGTTGAATTTTCTACAATGCAGTTGATTTTTCAACACGAAAATATGTATTAATAATGAAGAACTTAATTTCCAACCAAACATTACAATTGTTAGTTAAAAAACCTACTTTTTAACAAACAAGAAAAAACATTAACTAAAATAATGAATTTTTAACTAAGAAATGAATTTTTAACAAAGTTGTTAAAAAATCACCAAACTATTGAATTTTCCAGAGAAAATTCAAATTTTCTACAAAACAGTTGAATCTTTAACCCAAAAACACGAATTTTCAACAAGAGTTGAGTTTTCAACCAAAAAAGATTTTTTAGCCAATGAAGAAAAAAAATTGTATTCAAAATGTCGAATTTTAAAGCAAGAAGATTATTTTCCTACAAAAAAAGGACGAATTTTTAACAGATTACATAAATTTTTAACCAAATATTTGAATTTTCAAAATAAAAAAGATCAACTTGGAACCAAAAATGAAATTGCTACATTTTCATTTCAAGAAACTAATTTTCTTAAGAAAGCCAATTTTCTACCTATTTATTGAATTTTCGTGCCAAAAAAAGTACTTTCTATAATACACTCGAATTTTTAACTCAAAAATATAAGCTTTCAATACAAAAAATAATTTTCAATCAAAAATTGCAATTTGCAGTTTGAAAAAGTGCATTTTTAACAAAGTACTTTGATTTTCAACCAAAAAGACAGCTTTTCAACCAAATAAATATATTTTAAACCAAATAGTTACATTTTTAACCAACTTTCTGCCAAAAAATATAACTTTTGAACGAAATTTGAACATGCAACCAAATAGTTGAATTTCCAACTAAAAAAGATCAATTTTCAAACACAAATGGAATAGTTCAATTGTGAGTTTAAAGAAATTAATTTTCAACAAAAAAAAGTTTCAACAATAGTTAGATTTTCAAGTAAAAATTAAAAAAAATTAAAAATTGCTCAAGTTAGAACATTTCAAATTGCAGTTGATGAGTTTGGAATATTCAATTTTTTAATTAGGTATTTAACTTTGTACGTTTCATCTAAAATGTATTAATCTTCTAATACTTATTTAAAAACTAATATATATTTTGTAACTCCAATTTTAGATTAGATAATATCTTCTGTCGGCAGTTTTCACATTTTCAACTTGCTTTAAAATGTTTCATCTTCAAATTTGTTTAAGAGTATTTATTTTTAATGGTCTGAACTTGGAACGTGTACCTTATTTATTGATAAATAATTTATTTAAGTGCTATAATTGCTTTAATTATTATTCAATAATGGGTACCATTTCAAATATCGTATATTTAAAGAGAAAAGGGGAAAAGGGGGAAGGTTTTTGAGAATAGGGGGAAAAAGGGGAATTTCAAGAAATAAGGGGAAACTAAGAAAAACAGGGGAAGACTGTGCACCCTGATATCAATTTCTCGGAACCGAATTTTTTTTTTTCGTTTTAAACAGTTTTTATTCTAATTCAGCATCCCCATATCTCATGAGAAAAATTTTATTTGTGCAAAAAATTTAAATTTAAATCACAATTCAACGTTTGTCTCATCTTAAAATAGTGATTTCGATTTTGCATTTGATATATTATTACGATATTTAAACTATTTTTTATTTATATATCAGTTATGTAAATGAATGTTGCGTTTTAAATAAAGTGAGATGGTAATAAAATAAAATCAAAATTCCAAAACTTTCATTCGAAAACATTTTTTCAAGCCTTAATTTTCAATAATACAAAATATGTACTTTTTAAAAATTGTAATTCAATTCATTTTATAATAATATACATATAAATTACTAATAATGTATTTACTGTGTGAGTTAATACTTCTAAGCAAAATATTTTTCCCAAGCTCGTTACAAAATATTAGAAATCATTAGTAAGAGATTAATTTAAAAAATTTTAAGTAATTATTTATTATATTTTCTTAGCTGGCCACGTTTTTCTCAGAGAAACCGCTTGACCCAGGGTTTGTCAGAAAAATCTAAGCGGTTCCGTAGCTCACTTGACTAACACGTGCGCTAGATTTAGGTTTTAGGACAGGTTTTAGGTAGTTAGGTAGGGTTCGATTCCCCAGCGGGGGCGATTTTTCAAAGCGTTTGAGCGTGCGATCATATGTGTAAGCCTCTGTGCGTGCAATTGTGTAAGAATAATCGTAAATTAAGTGCAGTGATCATATATAAAATAATTTTTTCCTTTTCAAATCGATCGACGTTTCACATCATTTTTGTTGTCGAAAGTTTGGAGCTAATCTATTTATAAATCGTGTATAGAATGCGTGCAGTGCATATATACATATACATATATGCGTTACAATGCGAAATCGGCAAAGTTACTCTTCACAGAAGTAAGGCATACTACACGAAATAGTAACTCTTATTCTCCTGAGTGTGGACGGTTACCAACTGGTGCAGTGCATCCTACTATTTGAAATTGTTCATCCTACTCTTTTAAGAAGTCAGTTTAACTCACCTGAATGCGAAATAGTAATTTTAAAAAAATTCACCGACGAAAAGCTGAGGTTCAATTTAAAATAGTTAGAGCTGCTGGTTCACAGAGTTTTTTTAACGATCCACTTTTTTCCGTGTAAACATCATTTCAGTAATAACCATCTTCACACAAGTATCCAAGGTTGAAATAAGAAAATAAAATATGACTCAGGGCAACAAAAATTTTCGGCCCGGCACTGGTCGTTTCTCACAAATGCTAAGAATTTGCTTGGTTCGTACACTGTAAAACAAGTTGGTGTAAATTAACAACCTGCCACGATGGAAATAATTCGATCGGTGTGTCACATAGTAAATAAGCAGAATTCTGTAAAAATACATATTTTTCTTCTGAACCTGCGTCCGCCCTAAAGAAATACATGCAGGACGTAAATTTTCCCTCGTCGCCGTCAAATTACGTACAAATTACACAAAATATAAGATGCTCGAGCCACTGTCCGAAATCTCGTTGAATTTTGTTTTCAGTTTTTATAATCGAAAAGATATTTTGAGGTTTGGTTCCCCAAAAACTTTTCGGTTATTCAAATTTCAATATTTTTTTTGTCTTTGACTTATTCGTACCGTTTCCTATTTAACAAATTTCCCTGACTTTTCCCTGATTTTGGAGGTTTTCTCTAACCTCTGTGGCCATCTTGCTACTATTCACAACTTTTCGCAGAGGTGAAAATATTTTAAAGCTATTTTCTGTATTTATGAGAGAAAACGGAATATAACCACTTGACAGTCTCAAAATGTATAAATTTCCAAGTTCGACACGAGCACCGCAACGCGACATAACGTGCAAAATAACGTAATCAAAAATGCAAACGAACGAAATGCGCACCCATTGGTAAGAGACCGTTCGGGCGTCTCCGGAACTCATCGTTTGGCACGACTTCCACTCGCTAGTCCCGAATGGTCCAAATTTACGTCCTGCACATAATTCTGCGGCGTTCGTCTGTGCGGGCTTATTCCCTCGCGATAGAAAAGCACACTTCGTCAAAATTTACATATACTTTCGTAGAGTTAAAGTCCAAAGTCAATTTATCACCTTACGTAAACTTACTATGTCCCACGCCGGTCGAATAATTTCCATCATCGGACGTAGTAATTTTACAGTCGACTGCATATAAAACAACCTTCGGTCGATTTTCACATTGTTACCTGAAGTGAAATCGCACTAGATTGCAAATAAGTACTGTAGTATCGTAAATTAATCAGATTACACATTGTAATTTGAAAATACACTGCAAGTATAATTACTAGCTGATTGTAAATATCACCAAAGATTTTTTTACAGTGTACAGGTATATAAAGACCGTTTCGACCGATAAACTCAGCGTGCGATATTCTCCGTAAGTGAAGTGCGTTATATGTGGTAGTGTTAAGTTAAGTGATAGAATTAGATCTATGTGCAACAAATAACTGAAGAATGCCTTTCTTTGTGGCTTAACTGTTTATATATAACCTTGCAATTTAAACAAAGACCAAAAATCTGGTACCAGTTTTGTAGTCTAAAGCCTATTAAGACCTACATTTAAAGGTCTAAAATAGGACTAAAATGTTGACTTGGGTTAATACAAAATATCTATTAATGAGAAAACAATCCATAAGTTTCGATTCAATCTAGCGTTTTGTAAATGAAATTATGTTTTGCATCTTTTTCTCCTCATAAAAAAAGATTCACAGGTTGACCTGAAAATTACCAGGCCTTCTAAGAGACATTGGAATGAATACTGAAATTTTGTTCTAAGCTTTTTTATTTTTCGAATTATTTACGAAAAACTGTTTTTTTCATTGATCAAAATATTTTGATTTTTTTCACTTTAACTCGCCACAAATTGGCAGCTATTTGATATTTCGTAATAAAACTTATCAGAAATATGCATTGTCATGTTCTGCGACTGATGACTTGAGCAAAAGTTCAAAATGTTTTTTTTTTTAAATGGTTAAAAATTTGTTTCCAAGACGATGCATAATTCGTGCACAAACAACTTCTGGCGTTTCGGGAGTCGAGCAAATTTTGAGCAAGCGAAAACTGTCAGCGAGAAAGTTGTTCAGAAAGGTTAAAGGAAGTTTTCTGGAAAGTTTTAGCTCAATTGGAATAGTAGTTAACAAACTGTTGATGTTATAATTTGCCGGCGCGATGGAATTTACTCCGCGTAGACTACAGCTCGTACCCCAGCGTTAGGTGCAACTGTGCCTCACAGCCCGTCTTGATTTTGTAATTAGAATTTGAAGAATATGGAAAATCATGGTTTATAATAAATAGTTCTTCTTCTCTGATAAAAATATTCTAATTGTGCCACTTCTAGGAACATGAACTTCATAAAAGACTTAAAAATAAGGAATCTCTCTACATTTTTTTGTTGTATTCGGCGTGTCCTCCGTCTAACCTCTATTTGTAAATATACTTATATAGGCTTGTGGTTTGTTTTTTTTTACCAAAAATATAATATATCAGTTTAGTTCAGTCTCTTTCGATTAGCAGAGCAGATCGTAGAAATATTATGTGATATAAAAAAGATGAAAATTGTTCGATTAAATTATTCTGATAGCTTATGAAGTTCTATTACATAAATATAGTAAAGTTTTCCAATTAAAAAATGGAAAATAATTTGAAATCTACGAATGGTAGAAAACGAAGGAAGCATGAAAGTTTGTGGGAAAGAAATGTTCTAAAATGTAACAGAAATGCGGTATATAATAATAAATTAGTCAATCAATTCTTGCTTAAAATACTTGAAAAATGTCTTGAAAAAATTTTTAAAATATATTTTCAATCATCGAAGTAATGTTAATGATGACATTATTAAATAGACACATTATTATTGTGTAGAGGAAAATGTGAATCATAGATAAAAATATTTATTGGATAAATATTCTATTTTTGGTCCAACTATTTTTGAAAGCACTTTTTACAAAATTGAAAAAATAAAATGAAACAGTGCGATTTTGTAAAATATGTTTAGAAATTACTACAAAAACGCTTCAAAGTACCAAAAGTTGTAGCAGTCTAAATATTATTTTCCAACTTTGGATTTTCCGTGTACAATCTAAATTGTTGTATTTTACATTAGAAATATCTTAGTAAAATAAAACTCGTTTGGAGAAGGAAAGAAACTTGAATTTTTTAAATTGGAATATTATATTATTAAATACTACTACTTATTGTTATTAATAAACAATCATTTTTATATGTACTGTTTTTTTAATTACAAAATCTCGACGGGCTGTGAGGCACCGTTGCACCTAACGTTTGTTAACTACTATTCCAATTGAGCTAAAACTTCCCACAAAACTTCCTTGAACTTTTCTGAACAACTTTCTCGGTGACAGTTTTCGCTTGCTCAAAATTCGCTCGACTCCCGAAATTCTAGAAGTTGTTTGTGCACGAATTATGCATCGTCTTGGAAACAAATTATTAACCATTTTTTAAATGAACATTTTGAACTTCTGCTAACGTCATTGGTCGCAGAACATGACAATGCATATTTCTGATAAGTTTTATTACGAAATATCAAAAACCTGCCAATTTGTGGCAAGTTGAAGTGAAAAAAACCAAAATATTTTGATCAAAGAAAAAAAACAGTTTTTCGTAAATAATTCGGAAAATAAAAAAGCTACAACTTTTTTTATAAGAAGGAAAAGATGCGAAATTAAATTTTCACCGAGGATACATATTTGAAAAATTAAACTTTAATACTTTAGTTTCGAGGTCTCAGGGGCCTCCCCACTCCAGCAAAATAATTCTATATCTCCTTCTTGCATCCGGCGCCTCAATTACATATAGGGGCCCGTCATCCCCCCCCCCCCAACCAGTTTTCCGTTCTACGGGCTTGCTTCTTGTACTTATTAATTCTTTTTAATACGCTTCCGTTAAATTTTGCTAAGTCGATTGGGAGGAATAGGATTTGCACTTTTTCTTTTCCCGTTGGGGGATATTTAGATGGAGGAAAAATCGCGTATTCATAGGAATACGAATTCTTCTGAATTCAACGCTTATTACCGGAAATAATAAACGTGGTCTCGGAGAAGGAAAAGTGTACAAGTCATAAAAAAGGATGCCGCTGTGAACTCGCTGATAATAATCGATAATAATTCAGCAATTTTCTTTAAAATTATTTATTGAATTATTTACAAATCTTGTCTTGACATGTATACCATTAAGCCATTTCCCTTTCAGGGTAGGCGTGACACTACCCGATTCGGGTAGTGTTTCCAGGTGGTTTCTTGTAGTACATAACTACAAGTGTGGGCTCACCAAACCCACGATGTGCCAACAGCACTCAGTTTTCTCGAATGGTCACCCATCCAAGTACTAACCGCGCCCAACGCTGCTTAACTTCAGTGATCTGACGAGAACTGGTTTTTTCAGCGTGGTATGGCTTTTTAAATTATAATAATTTAAAAATTCATATAAAATTATAGACTTGTCGTTGTACATATTTTTTGTGTTGTAACGTACCAAAAAAATGGAAATATAAAGAGGAAAAATTTTATTTTGTGCGATTTAATTTTATATTAATTTATTAAATTCGCAACTCAGAAGATTCGAATCCTCAAAGACTGCTGACTCGCCAGCTTCTGAACATAAACCAGGAGTGTGTAAACACGCGCAGCCATCGAGGCCAAACAAAATAGGTATTATAAAACTTCTAGCCACTCATCCGACGAGCTAGAGGCACACATACGAGCGCACACACGTACCGCGCGTTTGGGAGAGTGTGTGTGTGGGCCACGTACAGGCGAACTTAGTTTCGAGTTCCCAGATTTGTCGGGCAAGCTCGTGAGTGCTCTGAGAATCTTTTCCCAATCACTCGTAATATTTTTGTAATTATTCACGTAAAAAAGAAGTGATGAACCGTTTTAGAATTTTCACATCGAGTTCGTCAATCTTTCTCAAAGTTCGCAGGTTATTTACGAAAATACATAAATATCCGATGAATTTTTCTCATATCCGAGACCTAGCTACTAGTTCGTGACTTTTTTACGGATAAATTTTTTCCGTGTACTGTACACCCTGTTCTAGTTTTATAGAACAATAATATTACTCGCATTCCCAGAATCCAAAACGCGTTGAGAAAGCCACACTCAGACACATAACACACTCAGAAACCTCACAAAAATTTGATATTACTAGAGAGAAAATAATGATTTGAAATTGCTAAATTATTATCGATTATTATCATCGAGTTCACAGCGGCATGCTTTATCACTTTTGTAAACTTTTTTTTTCCGAGACCACGTTTATTATTCTAAGAAAAAATTGATTATTTATTCAAAATGCAGTGATATTGTTGCATTCGCCAGTCATTCGGACTTGGCAATAAACAAACAAAAAAAGAAAATCACAAATTGCATTTTTTATTCAAATTTAAAATTCCCACCAAGGCAGATGCGACTGTTACCGACAGTGCATTCTCGTAGTACAATCCAATACGGTCAAGCTATCAACGCCATCAGCTGTCAGTCAGCTTCCTTCAGACTTCACGTTGTTGCCGAGGGGCTATTCACTGGGAAATCAAGGGTACTAATGCTCATTTAACTTTATTAAAATCTTCGAAATCAGTCTGAACTCGATGAAGTCAGCGACTACGACTTTTAATATGAATAGAATCTTCTAATATTAGTTAAGCTTGGTGGTCACTGGAGATCACAGAGAAATCATCCGAAATCATTTTGTCTTACTGAATTCTAGACTGAACTCAGTGAAACACTGAATTCACTGAGTTCGAAATCAGGGAAATCAGTTGAACTCTACGTACTGCTCGAAGAGGTGACTGTGTCAAAACTGTAGCACGGACACTACGTATAGCGTTTGCATGCGCCGAGAGTGTGCGTATTGGTCTCGTTGTTTACCCTGAAAGCCCGTTGAAGCCGGTTGAACGGTGTGTTGTGTATTTAATTTGGACTCGAATTCGGAAAAGTGTTTTTATGCAAGGTATGTAAATTTTGTAAAAATTATTAATATAGTTTTCGTATTTCAGAATTAAAACTAGTATAAATGAATCAAAAAACCTGAAGATGAAAAAAACTCTATTGCACACTGAAGAAAGGGGAGATTACGATATCCGTGGCGACAATGTTTTAATGTGGATTCCTATAGGATTTTTGGCGAGAAACACGAATCCGAAATTTTTAAATCGATATCTCGAATAGTTTTCGAGATATCGATTTTTTTATGTTGAAATTACTGACTTTTGTTTTTGATTAACCGAATTTATGAATATTGATTTCGATGGGATTTTTTGCGAGAAACACGAATCTGAAACTTTTAAATCGATATCTCGAATAGTTTTCGAGATATCGATTTTTATATTTTAAAATTATTGACTTTTTTTTTGATTAACATAATTTCTGAATATCGATTTTGATGAGATTTTTTGCGAGAAACACGGATCTGAAATTGTTGAGTCGATATCTCGAATAGTTTTCGATATATCTATTTTTTATGTTAACATTATTGACTTTTATTTTTGATCAATATGTATACCATTAAGCCATTTCCCTTTCAGGGTAGGCGTGACACTACCCGATTCGAGTAGTGTTTCTAGGTTAGTTTCTTGTAGTAAATAACTACAAGTGTGGGCTCACCACACCCACGATGTGCCAACAGCACTCAGTTTTCTCGAATGGTCACCCATCCAAGTACTAACCGCGCCCAACGCTGCTTAACTTCAGTGATCTGACGAGAACTGGTTTTTTCAGCGTGGTATGGCTGTTGGCCATAATTTGTTGGTCATAATTTCTAAATATCGATTTCGATGGGATTTTTTGCGAAAAACACGGATCTGAAATTTACAAATCGATATCTGGAATAGTTTTCGAGATATCGATTTTTTCTGTTAAATTGAATAATCGAATAATACAGGTCTCACTCCTATCCCTTTCCAATGTCTAGTGGGGTACGGGAAAGCACCCCTGTGACTGGTCACAGAAATAATGTAAGGTAACACCCCCACCCCTTTTCCAACGCCTCGTGGGGGCGGGAAGGCACCCCTGTGACTGGTCCCAAAAATAATGTAAGGTAACACCCCTACCCCTTTTCCAACGCCTCGTGGGGGCGGGAAGGCACCCCTGTGACTGGTCACAGAAATAATGAAAGGTCACACCCCTACCCCTTTTCCAACGCCTCGTGGGGGCAGGAAGGCACCCCTGTGACTGGTCACAGAAATAATGAAAGGTCACACCCCTACCCCTTTTCCAACGCCTCGTGGGGGCATCCGTAAGGAAAGCGAGGTTATGTCCATCTAAAAGAACCGACAGGACAGAAAAATACATTTCTATAATTCATATTTTTAAACAAGTAAGTTATTTATTAATTATAAATAGAAGAATATCTCGAGACCTAATTGCGAGACATCGACTTAAAAGTGTTTGAGCCGTTTTTCTCGTAAAAAATCCCATATCGGAATGAACTTTAAGAATCCGCTTTAAAACTTTGTCGCCACGGATATCGTAATCTTGCCTGAAGAAACTTAAGCTCAGAAAATATTTCGTGTATTAAATTCGATTTTATATCTTCTATAATAAAGTACATGTACTGAAATTTCGGTACGAATAGCTGAATTTTCTCGGGACAAATTCCAGGGTGAAGTGGTTATTTGCTTTGCAATTTCGGTACATATAGCTGGATTTTTTCTGTGTACGTAGGCACTTAGTTTAATGTAGAAGCTTAAAAGAATACAAACAAATGTAAAAGTGCAATTTTTTTATTAACTATCTGCAAAGTATGCTTTTTGCTGCTTTTTCTTACAACAATTTTAACAATAATCTCCAAAGACAAGGCTTATTGAGAAACTTGTTTTACAAACAAAGTATGACATCGAATTAAACAATATTTTATTACACTTTTTTATGGTGATGTTATAAGTTATGAAATATATAGGAAATACAAATTTTGATTAGAAGCCATTTCCAAGATTGCAGGGATCACGTTATTTTCCCCAGTATTTCGCCTAGTTCCTGCATTTCTACTTTTTTCAAATTCCCCTTTTTCCCCTATTCTCTAAAAGCTTCCCCTTTTCCTCTTTTCTCTTTAAAACTCTTTAAAACAAAAAAATTTTACCGAGAGTAGTGAAAGTTAATTTTTTTGTTAACTGACAGAATTATCTATTATAATTAATTTTACTAGTCCATTAATAATAAACATTCTTTAAACAAACTTTAAGCTAAAACATGTTGAAATTGTGAAAACCGGACACAGAAGTCGTTATCCAATATGAAAGTGAAAGAGGTAAACAATATATGAATATTAATTTTTAAAAGAAATATTTCAAGCTGATAATTTTTTAATTCAAATGCACATAGTTCAATAACAATAACAATAAAAAATGTACAAATTTTTAGCTGACCAACTTCAAACTAAACGATTTACGAGTTAAATAACACCTTAAGGGAAGATACGGAATATACCGAAGATACCCGAATCGGGTAGTGAGGCAATGAACTTTCGAGTTCAAACTGCTAATCAATTTTTTTTTTTTTTAACTAAATTTTTAACTCTTTCAATTATGAAATCATTAAGCTTACAATGTGTAATTGTAAAAGGCATTTACTTTATTTTATTTTTTCATTTTAGGTCTTAATTTTAGAACGTATATTTTCAATTTGAAGAATTTTATAATTCTGTTTTGAAGACTTTAAAGAAATGAAAATTAAAATCATGTGAACTTAAAATTTTTTGATAAAAATCGTTTTAATTGTACGAACAGTAAATATTAATAATTAATGATTTTTAACATTGAACTGGAATTCGAGTATTACAAATTGAACAATAATAATTGATTACACAAGATACTTTTATCCAAGTATATATTAAAGTATTGTTTTAGTCTAAAATGTTCTTTTTTAACACATTCAATATGAAAATTTTAAATTACAAAATTTACAATTTTTTAATATTTAGCAATATTTTTCATTTGAATTAGCTGATTGTATTTCTTTTAATTAAAAATTTTTTTTTAATGAATTGTAAATCAAAGATTCAAAACTAAAAAAATTGAAAGTGAATTGTTTGAAATAGAAAGCCTTGTGAATCGTCAAAATTTCTGAGTGGCGAATTCAAACTTCAAACGTGACTCTTTTAATAGTTTCACTTGAACAATTTTTAATTTTCAAGTAAAAGTGTGGAATTTTGAAACTTGAACAATTGTTAATTTGAAACAGCTTAAAATTAAAATAATTTAACCTCTTATTTATCAAGTGTTCAGTTCAAACAGAAAAGATTCAATCGTTCAATTTTTAATATTTCTAACATAAAATTG
>CAKNYM010052715.1:50017-75423 GCA_932195095.1 Andricus curvator | reverse complement strand
AACTTTCGAGTTCGAACTGCTAATCTATAATAATAATAATAAAATTATTCGTTTAAAATAAAACCTAAACCATTAAAAATGTGTCCAGAAATCTTGAGAAAAATTTGATCTCCTCAAATATTTCATAATTATTAAAACGCATCTAATTTTTTTCGAATTCTTCAAAAAAGTTTTTGCCCATAATTTAATTTTTCTTATCTCTTTGAAAATGTAAGAAAGTTTACAAATTATAGTGTAGTAGCAAAATGTTAATTACAGATTCTTTTCCCATTATAAAACAATCATTTACGATTTAAATTTTCTCTTCTATCAATAATATTTGGAAATAGGGATCCCGGAATCGAGTCCGGTTCTTCGGAGGAATTCGACTCCTTGCGTTCGAGAATCGATTTTTCGGAGTCGAAGCCACCTGCCCGGAATCGACTCCAAAATCGACTCTCGGCGCCGCGATTCGACTCCGAGAATCGAATAATAGATATTAAGAAAGCCAACAGCCATACCACGCTGAAAAAACCAGTTCTCGTCAGATCACTGAAGTTAAGCAGCGTTGGGCGCGGTTAGTGCTTGGATGGGTGACCATTCGAGAAAACTGAGTGCTGTTGGCACATCGTGGGTGTGGTGAGCCCACACTTGTAGTTATTCACTACAAGAAACTAACCTAGAAACACTACTCGAATCGGGTAGTGTCACGCTTACCCTGAAAGGGAAATAGCTTAATGGTATATATAAGAATTAATTTGGGTAAATATTAATTTCAAATAATATTAGTTTTATTAATTATTTATTTTAATTGACATTAACCTTAATTCAATAATTAGTAATTTAGATTAAAATTAATTATGTATTATAGTTGAAATTAAGTATTAACTTAAATCAAATTTTAAATATTCGCGGGCTTTCATAAAGGGAAGAATCGGAGTCGAAGATTCTATTCCCACGGTCGATTATTCGATTCCCGGAACCGACAAATTTTTCCAGAACCGAAGAATCGTGAATCGACGCCCTCTTTCGGTTCCGCAACCCTATTAAGAAACATTTAGAAATAAATTTTTTAATGAAGTAAAATTATTTATTGAGAAATTTTGATATGCAAAGTTGATAGTGCAGAAAATTTATAAATTACAAATGTTAAGTAATCGGGTAAAAATACCGCCCCCCCCCCCTCACATTACAGACCGCAACGAAAAACGAACCCACTCCCCCTTTTCAATTATATGTAATATGCGAGGTAATATGTGAACGCTCCCTTATTTCGAAATTATACACACAATTTAAAGGAACAAAAAGAAACATCGAGTTCGTTAACCAGCATTTTTTACCAGTGGTTTTGGTTTCAAACATCAAAAAGTAATCAAAAATTCAATTTCGCAGTCACACTATGCAACATACGAAAAAAGATCAATCAACAAAAACTGTGCACCAAAAAAAGAGCCATACATTTTTTACAAATCACTTTTTGATAGGATGCGTAGTTTTTATTTTAATCGTAAAAAATAACATAAAAAATGAAGCAAATAAATTTTTTGAAAAACGACACAAGCTATGAAAAAAATGAACAGAAAAAAAAGTTGTTTACCCAAAAAAGGGCTACACATTTTTTATAAATTAGATGTTTAAAACATGCACAGTATTGAAATTAAATTAAAACTTAATAAAAAATTGCTTAGATGCAATTGAGTTAATACAATCATTGAATCATTTTCTTATTGCTATAATTTACCATTACTAAAAAAATTTGGCTACATCCTGGGCTCATTTTATACAGAATTTTGAGAGCATTCAACCCTTTAGAGAGAACAAATTTAACTCTGACATCATTAAAATTAAGAGAAATTTATCAGTCATCAAAAAAGAGGTGGTCGTAAACTTTTGCACGATAGTGTATTTTTGAACAAAGTTATGTGTTGCTAATTTCCAATTTTTTAACTTGAATTAGATTTAGAAACTGTAAATGATATCATCTTTATGCTTTGTGGGATACTAATTTAAATTTCCCTCTACTAATGCCCCTTCAGCCGCGCAGGCCCATTGAGAACATTATTTCCGCATTTGGTCGATGTGCAGCGCTAGTGCTACCCTTTCTCGCAACTGAGATTAATCGCCAAGGATATAAGGATGCTTCAACGTCGAACCTCGAATTAATTTTCGAGGCGGCCGTGGCTTGATGATCGCCATACTTTTTTGATGTTAGAGACGTTAATTAACGTTTTCAGAACGAAATCATAAAAATTGCGTGTTTTCATGCCTCCATAGACAAACGCAAAAGTACGCTTTTTGAGCGGCGTCTGGCGGTGTGTTGGATGAGTTACAAAATAGGGTTCAGTAAGCACGGCGTGACGTAGAGTTAAAAAAAGAGCCTTGTTTGAGCGTGCTCCGTGTATTTTCGCAACGCTAGAGAGAGACCGTGGATGACAAAGATAGAAAGAGAATTCATAGCGGATTGGTGAGTCGATGTTTCTAACGAATTGTATAACGTGTTCCTATCGCCTCGCACATTATACTTTGTTGTCTCATTCACGCTAGTCAGAACAAAAATGCAGTAGAGCTCATGCGTACCTTCACCGACTCAAAACGTGATTTTGCATTTTTCCATGGAGACAATGAAATCACGCCATTTATGATTTTGTTCTGAAAAGTATCGTTCGTGATTCCTGTGGACTGACGGCTTTTCTTTTTGAAACTCGCGCCATGTTTTTGTAACTCGTCTCCGGCTCGGGCGCCTACGAGTCGTTAAAAAAACATTGCGCTCGTTTCAAAAAGGCCGTCAGTATATACTCGTCACGAAATGTAATATTTCGGACTTAATGGAAATAAATACATTTTTTTCGTAGCGACATGCTCTTGAGTGAGGAATGTTGAGGAATTATTAAGAAAATTTAATCCTTCTTCACTAATCTTTTCAATCCTCCCCCCCCCCCCCCCTAACAAACTTTAACATGTATCAGATAAAATGTCTAGGTCCACCACTTTTTTAACACGCATTTTAATAAAATCGATTTCTATGAATTAGAGCTACTTTTATTAAAAACATTGAATTCTCTGTCAAAAATTTGTCGCATTAATGTACTTTTTTTTAACCCAAAAAATCGCGGCAGACATGAACCTATGTTTTAACCTAGGTTTAAGTATAGGTCTAAACCTACGGCAGACCTGGTTTTTGCTCCCAACTACTTGGACCAAGTCCTAAGAAAAGACCAGGTTTTTTCGGGAAGTGTGCTATGTGGGAGAAAGCCTGAGATTCGGAAGAGTAGGGCTGAATTGTATTATATTTGAGAAAATATAGGAAAAGATTAGATTTGATAGGAAGGAAGGGATTGAAAAAGATAGACAAAATTTGAGATTGTCTAATGGATAGAAATGGATAGAGATGCATAATCAGAAGATTGATTTAGAAAGCAAGACTGGGATTCAAAAAGACAGAGCTATGTTATATTTCAGAAAAGATAGAAATGGATTCACTTGGATGGGAAGACAGGGATTACAAAAGACAGACAACATTTTGGATTGCTTAAAGGATAGAAAGGGATAGATGTGAATAAGCGAAGGATTCATGTCGATAGAAAGGCTGGGATTGAGAAGGTTAGGGCTGACTTATATTTGAAGAAAGATAGAAGAGGTTTCACATAGATAGGAAGATAGGGATTGAAAAAGATAGACATAATTTTGTATTGCACAATGGATAGAAAAGGACAGAGGTGAACAAGCTGTGGATACATTTGAATGGAAAGACTGGGATTCAAGAAGATACGAATATCTCATTTTTCAGAAAAGATATAAAAGGATTCAATTAGATAGGAAGATAAGGATCAAAAAAGATAGACGGAATTTGGAATTGCTGAATGGACGGAAAAGGATAGAGGTGGATAAGCAGAGTATTCGTTTGGATAGAACGACTAGGATTAAGAAGGATAGGCCTATCTTATATTTCAGAAAAGATATAAAAGTGTTCAATTAGATAGGAAGATAGGTATTAAAAAAGATAGACGAAATTTGAGATTGCCCAACATATGAAAAAGGATAGACGTGGATAAGCGTAGGATAGAAAGACTGGGATTTGGAAGGATAGAGCTGACATATATTTAATAAAGATAAAAAAAGATACAATTAGATAGGAATATGGGGATTGAAAAAGATAGACAAAATTTTGTATTGACTAAAGGATAGAAAAGGATATGGGTAGACAAGCGGAGGATTCATGTCGATAGAAACACCGCGACTCAGAAGAATAGGGCTGACTTATATTTAAAAAACAGATAGAAAAAGATTCAATTAGATAGGAATATATGGATGGAAAAAGATAGACAGGATTTTGGATTGCATAAAAAATAGAAAAGGATAGAGGTGGAGAAGCTGTGGATACATCTAGATAGAAAGACTAGGATTCAAGAAGATAGGGCTATTTTAGATTTTAGAAAAGATAGAAAAGGATTCAATTAAATAACAAGATAGGGATTGAAAAAGATAGAAAAGATTTTGGATTGTCTCACGGATAGAAAAAGATAGCCGTCGATAAACGATGGATCCATTTTGATAGAAACACTAGAACAGGGATAGGGAGTGGAAAAAAGGATACGTGTGGATAAGTGGCGGAAAGTCATGGATAGGAAGATTGGGATTCAAAAGAATAGAGGTGATTGTAGATTGAAAGAAAGATAGAAAAGGATCGAAGGGATAGACACGGGATGAGGATGGATACATCGTTTCTTTTTATTTCCATCTTAGAGACCGAAAATGATTCAAATGGATAGAGGCGTACATAGAATTTTTAGATCTTGAAAAAAATGGTTTCAAACATTTTGAAAATGCTCTAACGTTTTGAATTTTTATCACTAATAGCTGGTTATCGAACCCGATCTTTCGTTTTGGTCCCTAAAATTGCGTGCCAATGTACAATCCAATCCGACTAGTCTTTCAAAAGTTATCGGGTATACAGACAACGACTAGTTAAAAATTCGAAAACACATTTTTGCAATGAATCGCAAAGAATTACTTTTGGAGGTTCAAAATGTGTTTTCGAATTTTTAACTAGTTGATTATTTAAACAAATCAAAAGTTAGTTTCTTTGCCCGAGCTTTAAATTCTTTGTTTAATTTTGTTACATTAAATGTAACAAAAATTGTGTAGAGAGTTGCGAAAAATTACTGTTGTGGATTTGAAAATGAGTTTTCTTACCTTGGACTTGTTTATTTATTTTCTGGAACAAAAGTTTGTTTGGTTTTCCCGGTTTCAATTTGTTTTTGGTTTTGTCACAATAAATGTAACAAAAATTTTGCATTGAATATCAAAGAATTACTTTCGTTTGGTACAAAATGTGTCTCTTATTTTAGAGTTATTAGTTAAGTTTAAAGAACAAAAGTTGGTTCCGTTTCCCCAGCTTTAGATTTATTTATATTTTTTGTAGCAATAAATGTAACGAAAAATTTGCATCGCATGCAAAAGAATTACTTTTGGTGTTAAAAATGTGTTTTCTTATCTTAGACTTGTTGGTTAATTCTAAAGATCAAAAGTTTGTTTGGGTTTCCCATTTTTAATCTTTTTTTAAACTTGTTACAATGAATGTAACAAAAAAATTTGTAATGAATCGCAAAGAATTACTTATCGTAAAATTGTTAATTAATTTTCAATAACAAAAGTTTGTTTTGTTTCTCCGAGTTTTAAGTTACTTTGTTGGTTTTATAACAAAAATGTAACAAAATTTCTGCGACGAATCACAGAGAATTTCTTTTTGTGGTTTGAAATGTTTTTTCTCATCTTAGACTTGTAGATTAATTTTGAAGAACAAAAGTTCGTTTGGTCTTCTGAATTTTAAACATCTTTGTTGGTTTTCTTACATGAAATGTCAGGAAAGTTCTGTATTAAATTGAAATTCATCTTTTCTAGGTTGAGCAAATGTTATGTTATTTTAAAGACGGTAATAAACGTTTGCAAGAACAACTAAGAATTTAAAAAAATTTAAAGGCTTGAATTTCGCGTCTTGTAGAAACAATCAAAGATCAACGATGTGACATTTTTGCGGGAGCTGAAGTGAACCGCCAGCACGCACACTATCTTAACACTTATGAGACAAACAAGTGGTTGCTAAAGCTCGATTCTGATTGGTTCATTATGCCCAACTTTGAAGCTTTACTGTGCCCAAACTAAGGCCCAGATCAGATTTTGCCAGAGGACTTTTCTGTTTATTTTTTTGTCCTCTATCACCCAGTACCGGCACGTTCATAGGTGGTGGGACACCCTGTAGAACAATGATATTACATAATATTATTGCTCTATAATTCGTAGAATCTAAAACGCCCTCAGAAAGGCACACTTAGACACATCACACTCTCAGAAACCTAACAAAGTTTTGATATTAGTAGAGTAGATTATGATATGAATATCTTGAAGGAGAAATGGAGCAATGGTACAGTTTGAAACACTTATAATTTAAAATAGTTTCTATATTTGCAAACGTACCATTTGCAGTCCACGTGTCGAGGTCTGAATACCTACATTACCGAATTTTTAAAAAATACAAGCTCGTGCCTACACGAAATGATATATCGAGTAGAAAGTTGGGGAAATTAAAAAAAGGTACTCTAGACGGTTTATCTGGTCATAAATGCATGGAATGATTTCAATTTTAATTAATTTGTGCATTGAATCTCTCTGACTTGAGGGCACAATCTCGTTATCTAAGAATAATAAATCTTTGCGAATAAGGGTCGATGATTTAAAAATGTTTTCAAAGGTTTGCAGATTTTGATATTTTTAATGAGAAATTTACATTTCTCCTTCAAGATATTCGAAGCATAATTTTCTCTCTAGTAATAGCAAATTTTTGTGAGGTTTCTGAGTACGTGATGTGTCTGAGTGTGCTAAAATGCTGACCTTATTTATACGATTGTGCATAATGCGCCATTTTCATATTTTTCTTGTATGTTACAACACAACAAATATGTACAACGACAACTCTATAATTTTATATGAGTTTTAAAATTATTATAATTTCTGTCAAGACAAGATTTCTAAATAATTCAATAAATAATTTTAAGGAAAATTGCAAAATTATTATTGATTATTATCAGCGAGTTCACAGCAGCATCCTTTTATCACTTGTACACTTTTCCTCTTCCGTAACCACGTTTATTATTCTAAAATGAAATTAATTATTTATTTGAATTGCAGTGATACTGTTGCATTCGCCAATCATTCGGACTTGTCGATAAACAAAACAAAAAAAGAAAATCACGAGTTGCATTTTTTATTCAAATTTAAAATTCCCGCCCAGACAGATGGTGGCAGCAGCATGCAGATGCGACTTTTACCGTCAGTGCATTTTCGTAGAACGATCTAGTACGGTCAACATATCAGCGCTATCAGCTATCATCCCCCATCAGTCGGCTTCCTTTACACTTCACGTCGATGCTACGCTTTTCCACTCTCACTTTTTAGCAGTTACTGTATTTTTTTGAAGAACCAGAGATTTACCCAACGACTTGCCACCACGATACCCCTTCCGGGGTCTAAACAATGTTCAAACTGTGTTTCTAAAACCTTAATCCCGATTTGTCGAATCTTAGTGCAAAGTTTGAGTGCTTCACAGACGTCGCCATTTTTTGGACACTGTTCCAATAGCCTTAGAGGATTTTAATGAATTTTAAAGGATTTAAAACGATTCCATGGGGTTTCAATTGAATTCAAAAAACTGATGCGAGTACAGCAGGTTTTAAGAGTGGGTAATCCCAGGACTTATGAATACCGAATATTACATTCAAGTAACAACAAAAGTCGGTACAAAGGTGGAGGTGGGTGGAGGCTTTAAAAAAATATATTTTTATATGTAAACCCGCGTATATAAGTGTAGAAAAAATCGAGGATAAAATTACATTTTGTATTATTGCAAAAAGTTGAAATGATTTGCTAAAACGCTAAATAACCAAAGGTGGCAGAAGATCGATTTTGTTGAGCTTGAAACTTATAGTAAAGACTTTTTTACTTACTTACAATTCCGTTAGTTAAAGTAATGATTAACCTACTGATATGCATACGATTTAAGTATATATAGGCGTAGGTTCGAATCCTTGTGTTTGTAATATAATAACTAAATATCTAACATTTATTTCAATTCTGAACGACTCAATTATAATCTTCAGACAAAATACTCTAAATCTATGAATATTTATTTTGTAATAACTTTTTTATCACATGACTGGAGTACAGCAATGTGGGGTGACTAAATTAATCATAAAATTGAATTGAAATATTCATTTTCGAAATTATGAATGATATTTGGACGTGATGCAGTCGCGTGAGCATGTACACGGGAAAAATAAGTTTTATCAAGTTTACGTGGGTTATCGTGGGTGTGGTGAGCCCACACTTGTAGTTATTTATAACTACAAGAAAACTATCCACCTAGAAACACTACCCGAATCGGGTAGTGTCACGCTTACCTTGAAAGGGAAATGGCTTAATGGTATACATACATACATATATACGGAACTAATTCAAGAGTAGCGGATATGGGAGACAGTTTAGTGGAAATCAGAAAGGTCTGGTTATACGATGTCATGAACTATTTTTGATAGATGTATGGAACGCTTCAATATTATTTGAAAGCCGAGGCGATATAACACGTACTGGCGCGCAGGTTATGAATTATATATTAGAGTTCTGGAAAAATGTAAATTGGAGCGGATTCGAAATCTGTTAGAGCAATTTAACAAAGAAAAAAAAATTATGATTGATATAAGAAATTAATTTCTCAGGCTTAAGATGGTTACAGCCCAATATGTCGAAGGCATTTTTGGTTAGAGTTGGATTTTTTTATTTTTTGAATAGTATGCACGGGGCTGTCTCGGTATATATTATCAGTCACGGGCGCATTATTATAATGATGATTGATATGAGAAGTTATAGGCTCTGGAAGCTACGAACATGGTTCCTTAAAGCGAACAATCCCGACGCAACTGGCACGTGTACGTCATCCACTTCTGCTACTTCTGTCCTAGAAGGTAAGCAAGAGCGGGAAACTTACGCGAGATAACATCGTGCAACACTGTTCCTTGGAGTCAGGTCTCCAGACGCGGATGACCTTACGCGGCAGACGGGACAGTTGGAGATGAAGGTTTCACCTCTGGATACTTGTTTAGAGCTACCAATCTTTGTAGAATGTTATGAGGAACAGTGTTGACGGACCAGATGTTGTGATCCCAAAAGAACAGCCTTTTGCATCCGGTTCGCGATGGAATGAGCCTGACGCTGGCAAGCCGGAATCTTGTTGAGTTGGCTAATAAATGAAGCTTTCATTCCACCAAGACAGCCGATTATGAGAACTACAAGATGAACTTTGTAGCCTTGGTACAGCCTGCTCAGCTCGAAAAGAAGTGCTTGATATTTCGCCCGTTTTTCTTCCTCCTTTGCCGTGATATTACCATCGCCTGGTGCCGAGAATTCAATCACATTGTGAGGGATCTCGCAAATTGAGGGAAAGGTAATGAGTTGGAACGTCGAGAGAACGGGTGAAGTCAATAATTGATATTGGGTTAAAGGTAAAAATGGTTTATTTAACCAAACTTACAGAGGATAGTGGGACCTGCTGGCCCACAAGCGCTGTTAAAGCTCGACGGCGTGACGAAGCCCGAGAGCAGGTGGTTGATTCCTCAGATGTCGTCAGGTTGGTCGAAAAATGCTTTCGAAGGGTTCAAGAGGCGCAAACGTACAATCGAATCACCGACGGGTTGAGGAGATTAAACGGGGCGGTTTTGCCAAGGTATCGTCTACTGACTAGGTAGTATAAGATGATCGTGCAGGGAGCACAAGATTGACGCTCCAGGGTCAGGATTTGGGTATTAGAACCAGGAAGTGATACTCTCCCCACGCCTGGTCTTAGGCCCACAGGGTCGTACGGTTGTGGGGTTCTTGTAACTTTGTTACAACCTCCCCCCTCTGTTTGGAACGAGGTTTATTTTTTTAACAGTTCCTCGCACCTATCCACTTCCTCGTCGAATGGAAGTAATAATTCTTCCTCCGTGATGTCGAGTTGCACATATGAATCGTCTTCTTGTTCCTGTGTCCGTTTTTGTTTCCATCGTTATTTTTAAAATTTCCTTCAATCTTTTATTTATTTCCACCCAACCGCCTTTGACGTACTTAATTTTTGTCGAATCCCGGACTGTGTGGTGATTTTTTGTTCTATTCGACATTTCATCACAGTCGGTGTCGTGAAAAATATAAAGCTCCACCGGAACCGTCCTCTCGCAGTGACGACACTTCCATACCTTGATGTCTTCCATCTTTTTCTTTCTTTAACATAATTTACAAAATTCTACCTCTCAAACAAAATTTTAATAACAAAAACAAAAACAAAAAAAAATAAAAATAAAATAAAACCAAAAACCAAAATAAAAATCCTATTATAACTGAATAGAATGTCTAATATCCTGATCTTAATCATTCTATCAATTCTTAAATTAATCTTCCATTTTAATTTTTTCTATCCAGAGATTCGTATCTTCTTCTGCTATTTTGTTCTCTTTGGTTCTTCTTTCTGAAAAGTAACTTATCTCTAAATTCTACTTTATTTTAATCAAAATTCTATCTTGGCCTCTTATAGCCGTATTTACTTTATTTTATTTACTCTATTTATGTACCATTAAATTAAATTTATATGATAGTAATTAATATATTTCGATTTCAAAGTGCAATTGTAAAATAAAAATCTATTTTAATTTTTGTCTGTTGTGTTGGTTTCGAGTACATTTTTCTGTGGTGTATGTGATTAAGTAGTAATATTTTATTGAGTTTTTAAATGTTGAGATATTTTCACACGTCTGTATCCCAGTCGGTGGACGAATCTTCTTTTTCTTCTCTAATCAGCAATAATTGTTTTTGTTTTGCTTCTAGTTTTCTTTGAATTGCCTTCGTCTCCTTCATTTTTCTTGATTTTTCCTTTCTTTGTTCTTTTCTTATCACCCTTTCTTCTTCTAGCTTCGCTTCTCTTCTCGCCCTTGTAGCTTCCTTTATATATCTTTCTTGTCGGTACTTTAATAATTTCCTCATTTTTTCGATTTCTTCTTTTTCTTGTTGGATTTTTATAATTTCCAATGCCTGCTGCAACATTTTCTCCCTTTCCTGATCCAATCTCTCTTGCTCCTCTTTTTCTTTTAGCTTTTTCTCCTTTAACCCCTTCCTTATCTCTTCCATCGTTGGTAGGCCGTAAAATAGGCGCTTTTCGTCAGCTAATTTCGGGATTCGGGGATCTTCTTTTTGTGAGCCATACTCTTCGAACATCCCCACTTTCTGTTCCAGAAGTTTCCTCTCGCGTATATTCTTAAACTCCTGCTGCATTTGTCTGTCTCCTCCTTCCTTCGTCTGTCGTCTTCCTCTCTTCTTCTCTGTCTTGCCTCCGGTGTTTCATGTATCGGAGGTTGAGGGATGTTTAGGATTTCTGTACAGGAGTGCATCAGTGACTCCTTTGCTTTAAATTCTCTGCTGCAGTGAACACAATTCAATACTACACAAGCGTGCGCCAGAGAATCCTTTGCTTTGAATTGTGCTCTGCAGCGAGAGCACTTTAAATATAATCTGTCGTCCATTTTCTGAAAATAAAAGTTTATTTTTTTTTCTTGTCTTTGTGAATGTAGGTGTGTTTCTGTCACTTTTGTCGGTATCAGTGGTGTAAAATTCAAATTATTTACATGCATGCCATTCAAAAGAAAAAATTCAAATTAAAACCTATATTTGAATATTAAACTTTTTAATATCTTTAACATTCCAATTACCTAGTGATTTTCCATTCTTTGTTCTTATTCGTTCAATTGTTGGTGATATCTTTGCTTTAATGAAAAATGGTTCTTCAAAATTTTTATTCAATTTTTTCGCCATTCCTTCCCCTTTAGTTGATAATGTTTTATCGCTTTTTGGAATTTGTTCGCCAATTTCGAAAATTATCGGTATACGTCTGAGATTATAATATCTAGATTGTGTTTCGTTCGCAGTATCTAAATTTTTAACTACTTCTCTAATTATTTTTAATTTTTGCATTCTATCAGCCCATTTTTCGGACCCTTGGAATTCAATTTCGCTTTTACGATCTAAATCTTTAGTCAACGCTTGAATTGGTTGGAGTTCTCTACCTCAATTTAAGAAAGCTGGTGTGAAACCTGTTGAAAAATGTTTACTCTTATTGAACGCAAATTGCAAATCATCTAAATTTTCATCCCATAATTTATGATCTTTTTCCAAGTACGCTTTTATTGCCGTTTTAATTGATCTGTTACATCTCTCAGTTGGGTTAGCTTGCGCATGATATTTAGGAGTTTTTAAATGCCTAATTCCAAAAGTTTTAGTTAAATTAATTATTGATTTATTCATCTATTCTTTGCCGTTATCTGTAAACAAAATTCTAGGTGTTCCCCATTTTGAAATTATACGCTTATGGAATTCTTTTTCAATTGTCGATGCTAATTTATTTTTAACTGGAATTATTTCCACCCATTTAGTAAACATATCAACGAAAACTAGAATATATTGATTTCTTGACTTCCTTATTGGTAGCGGACCCATCATATCAGATGCTACCACTGTCCACGGTTCTTCAATTATTCTTTTTCCCATTAAACCCATCTGATTATTTACTTTCGGTTCGATTCTTTGGCAAATGTCACATTCTTTTACGTATTTTAATGTTTCAGAGTACATTCCGGGCCAAAAATAATTTTCGGAAATTTTTGGTTAAGTTTTTTCCATCCCTAAATGACCTGCTTGTTTATTTTCATGATTCTCAATTAAAACTTGTTCTCCTAATTCTTTTGGAATCATTAATTTCCACGGGTTGCTATCTAAATTTAAGCTTGATTTTAAGGGTCGGGTCTATAAAAATATAATTGACTATTACGTATTCTCCCGTTTGGATTTTCTTCTGGTTTATTTTTAACTTGTATCATTTTATTTTTATACCAATTATCTTCAATTTCTTTAAAATCTTTTTTGCAACACCCACCTCGAAAGTACTCCGTTCCATGTAGCTAAACTATATGCAAAGTGACTCATTCCGGATAACAATGCGGGAATGATATTGGCGCATGCGCACTTTGCAGATAAGCAACTTTCCACATCGCGACAATTCGGGGGCAACGTAGCAACAGCATCGCTCAGTTTGGCTCAGTGTCCAAGCGAACATCTGACGACAGGTGCGAGGTTAAAGTCGACGTGTTTAGAGTGCAAGTGAAATTTTCCTTCTCATTGTCAAAAGAAGATGGACTTAAATAAAGATTTGAATCAAACTGGTGAAGAGTGTACTCCACCAGATAGTATATTATTTATTTTCATATATTCCGATTTAATTTAATGAAAATTTCGTATTTTTAGAATTTGTTTTCGTTCCGCTGAGGGTTTCACCGCTTACCCCCCCCCCCCCCCCCCCTCAAGCAACTGTAAATATTCTTCCTTTGTCTTTCTCATAGTACAACTTTCTCGGAAGGTTGTTGCAAAAAATAGCGTGTGATACACGTGCGCACAGGCAATTGCTGACTCGTGTGATTTCAGCATTCGCCTCATTAAGACCTCTACTTGCAAATGCTATTGCAAAATTTTCACCGTTAATATTTTGTGTCAATACGGCACCCAAACCTGTATCGCTAGCATCGGTTTCGAGTTGAAATGGACTTCCAACATCAGGGCAGGCAAGAATTGGTGCCGTCGTTAGTAGATGTTTAATAGTCGTAAATTTTAATAGTTTTTGCAGAGGTTCTATTATTTCTGCAAATTTCGGAATAAATTTCCTATACCATGAAGCCATTCCTATTAATCTTTGAATTTGTTTAACCATTTTCAAACCTAATCTTTCTATCATATCGGTTCCCATTATTCCTATTGATCTTAATTTCGGGACCAGTCTAAATAATAAGTATTTTTCCGTATGACCTACTTTGATTGGAATTAAAACTTGTCCTATAATTTTTAATTTTTGGCCATTTGCGACCATTAGTGTATCATTCTTCGGTTTTTTAATTTCATAATCTAAGTCTTTTATTGTTTTTATGAATTTTTCACCTATGTATGAGTGAGTTGCACCGGTGTCAACCAACACTTTAAATTCCCGATCTTTGAAATCTATCATAATGTGAAATTTTGTTTCGTCCGAGTGGTTTGTGTCTGTGTCAAGTAATTCTGATGGTCTCTGATTTTGTTGATTATTATCCGTCTTTAATAACCACCGCTTGCGTTTCCCTGGTCTATATTATAACAATAATCACGACGAAAGTGGCCTACTTTCCCGCCATTGTAGCATGTAATGGGTTCTCGCGATCTATAGTTTAAATTTCGGTTTCCTAAATTTGGATCTATGAAATCCTGTCGACTTGGATTCATTTCACATTTGTATTATCCCTACTATTTTCAAAATTTGAATTTTTTATATTTTTATTTTGTCCTTTATTATCTTTTTTGTCTTCTGATTTATTATTATTCTCTTCCGCATTATATAAAAGCGCTGGTATTTGCGGAGACTTATTTGTTTGTTGTGTCTGTGTGTTTCCTAACAGCTGATTAATCGCATATAATAATTGTCCAGCTGGGTTCTGATTTCTGATGTTATTATAATTATTATTAAATCGCAAATTTTTTTGGAATCCTGGATTATTTTGATAATTATTTTTATTTTTAAATCTTGGATTAAAAAATTTGGGGTTTCCGTTTGGAAATCTCGGTTGGAATTTTTGTTTGTTTTGCTGGTTTGGATAACTCGGTTTAAACTGTTTTTGATGATTTTGTTCGTAATTTTGTTTTTCATATTTATTTTGATTATCGTTTTTGAATTTATTTTGATTTTCTTCATTCCCTGTATTTTTTGTATTTTTATCATTTTTACTATCCTCTTTGTCTAAAATGCTTAATTGTTGACCTCTAATTTTAGACTTTGCCAATTCTGTTTCCCATTCACGTACTAAAATTTCCAATTCTGAAAAATTTGAAAATGCATTTCTAGCAATATAAACTTTATATTCAATTCTTAAATTTTCATAAGCTTTTCGCAATTGCCATTCTAAGCTTGGTTGCGGCATTAATTTTTCAAATAATTGTTTGATTTCTGTTATGAAAGCATGAATATCTTGTTCTTTTTTCTGATTACAGAATTTTATTTTATTTTAAATTATTTCTGTATATCTCTCGTTTAAATATGCATCTTTAAAATCTTCAATAAAATGGTCTAAATTTTGCCAATTATCTCTATTGACCTGAAACCAACTTGAAGCTTCTTCTTGAAAAACAGCATCTAAATTTTCTAAAATATCTGTTTCGTTAATTTTATAACCCCGTTTGAATCTAAGTAAACTATTCAAAAAATAAGTAGGACTGTTTTCTGTATTATTTTTAAATTTTATGGGCCAGTTAGACATTATTTGGAATGGCGTTTGAATCATTCCAAATGGAAAAAGGCTTGCTTGAATCTCATGTGCATTATTATCTATTGTTTCCTCTCTTTCCCTATCGCTCTCTCTCTAATTCTATCATTCTACTCTGTCTTTCTGTTTCAAATTGAGGCAAGTTAGATCTTCTCATAATTGATTGCCTTTGCACTGGTCTCGGTAACGAGTATCTGTCCCCTTGACCGCTACTTCTATTATTTATTATCCTTTTACTTGCACCTGCTAACGCGTGTCTTTGCTCATTATAATTTAATTCTGTTTCTTCAAAACGAACAGTATTATTTCGTATTTTATTTTGAGTCGTTAAATTTTGCGTTGAATTTAAAATTCTATCCATTTTATCATTAAAATTTTTAATCTCTTCTGAAAGTTCTTTTATTTTAAGTTTATCACTTTTATTTTCTTCAAAATTGATTAATTCTTCTGCACCATTCCAAAATTCAATGTTATTTTCTACAAATGAATCAATTTCAAAAGTTTGATTATTTATTTTTTAATTTTCTTTTTCCTGCCTTTCTATCTCTATTCGTAATCGTTCGCGGCCTGTTCTTGCTTTCTCTGCTCTTTCTCTATCTATCCTCTCTCAACTCTAAACGTCTTCTATCTCTTTCTAATTTTTCGAGTTCTTTTCTCTGTGTTTCTATTTCGCTATCTATTCTATTTCTTTCTAACTCCTGACATTCAAAAGTGCTACTGTTCATTTTCTATTCTCCAATTACCTGACGTATTCTCGGTATTGGGAGACAGTATACCAAGTGGAGGTCTGTGTGAGGGATGGTCTAGTCTGTGTGTATTTGAGGTACTTTCTGTATGTGTTAGTGTTTGTCTTTTTGTTCTTGGTATTGTACCTGTCGCATGACTTGGTTGCTCTTCCCCCTATTCTAATTCTCTCCTTACCGTTACGAATTCTAAATTCCTTTCCATATTTTCTCCTCTATTTACGTTTTCAATCGATTGTCTATCTCTGTTCTCGTTCTCTAAATTATTCGCACTCGCTTGTGCGTTATTTTCCTCAACTATAATTTCTGGAACTACATTATTTGTCCTATCATTTTTTCCATTGTCCGACGGGTTTGCCATTTTTGAAATAATTTTTATTTTACCCGACCTTAGTCGCATTCGACTTTTTCTATTCTGTCTAATTTATAGGGCCTAGCTCAGGGGTATCTGCGGCTGATTAAAAACCGGCACGTTCACTCAGGTGAGCGTCTCGGTTTTTACTACTGCGGGGTTATGCGTGGCCTGACCACGTAGCGGAAGTATCCACTGAGGGCAGGAACGCTTGGGGTGGCTTGGCTTACGTCACTCTAACTTTGATTTTTGCGCGACAATTTCTTTTACTGACGCCTCTTGGCTTCTATTTTCTATAGGTTTCATTGGATTTTCCTCTAGTTTTTCCCTATCTGTTAATCTTTTCGATTCTATTTATTTACTGTTTTATTTTTCATTTTTAAATCCTTCACTTATCTAATCCTGCTACAAGGAGTACAGATAAGGCGTTTTTTATCAGGATAATTTTTGATTTATTAAAGGTGGCAGAGCTTTCGAGCACGCGAAGTATACCAACTATTTTTAACGGACATATATATATATAGTCTACCCGCACTTTATAGAACTAAATTACATATCTACCCGCACTTTTTCTAAAAAAATATAAATTTTCAATTTCATCAATAATTTTCAATATAAATGTCCACTCTCCAATGGCACACATGCATCCAATTTTGTCTTTTTTCTATTACATCATTTTAAATGACTTCCGTTCTCGACTTGGAGGATTTTGGAGGGATTGTGGATTTTTGTAGGTGGGCGCCAAATTTGTGAGGGATCTCGCAAATTAAGGGAAAGGTAATGAGTTGGAACGTCGAGAGAACGGGTGAAGTCAATAATTGATATTGGGTTAAAGGTAAAAATGGTTTATTTAACCAAACTTACAGGGGATAGTGGGACCTGCTGGCCCACAAGCGCTGTTAAAGCTCGACGGCGTGATGAAGCCCGAGAGCATGTGGTTGATTCCTCAGATGTCGTCAGGTTGGTCGAAAAATGCTTTCGAAGGGTTCAAGAGGCGCAAACGTACAATCGAATCACCGACGGGTTTAGGAGATTAAACGGGGCGGTTTTGCCAAGATATCGTCTACTGAATAGGTAGTATAAGGTGATCGTGCAGGGAGCACAAGACTGACGCTCCAGGGTCAGGATTTGGGTATTAGAACCAGGAAGTGATACTCTCCCCACTCCTGGTCCTAGGCCCACAGGGTCGTACGGTTGTGGGGTTCTTGTAACTTTGTTACAACATAAATGATCTTGGTCTTCAGATCTTTGAGGACAATATCAGGCTTCGTAGCGTTGATACGTTGAGTAGTGGAGAATGAGAAATTCCAGTAGATCTTACACTGATCATTCTCCACAACGGACTCGAGTTCCCCCTGGGTGTATGGCAAGACGGGCAATATATCAACACCATAGAAGTGCCTAAGATGGTAATATAACACTTTTAGAACCGCATTGTGTCTCTCTATGTACCCGTAGCGTGCATATTTTGAGCATTCACTGAGAATATGTCCAAGTGTTTCTGGCTCTTGCTTGCACGCTCAGCAGTTGGTAGCGCCTACAGGTACATTCATTATGCGCTCGCGGTAAACTAAGGTGTCTATAAGGCCGTCTTGACAGGCAAAAAGAAATCCCTCAGTCTCCGATCTCAATACAGCAGACTGGAGAAACATGTTGGATAGACCCATCGAAAGCTGTTCTCTACGTATGATGCCGTGGAATTTACCATGAAGGGGCCTGTCAGCATGTTCTCTTAGTAGAAGCGTATGTTCTGCTTCCTGTACACAACTCTCGAGAACCAAAGGTGTTAGTGATGCTAGGCCATGTGTCGTGTCGCTGGAATCAAATGGGAGGCCAAGCTCTTCTGCGGCCCTATCTGCGGCACGGTATAGAAACGCCGCAGCATTTACGACTTAATGTTGATGTACGAGTCGCATAAGAGAATCTGTGCTACTTAAAACTGAGCAGGCTGTAGCCAGAACCGTTCTTCGATGAAGACACTCTAAGTTTAGCAAGCCGCTATCCCCTTGATCTCGAGGGAGGTATATTCGAGGTACGGAAGATCTTGGATGATGACTTCGATTGATTGTCATCATCTTGCATGTGCTTCAGTCAAGTTTCTTCAACTCATCGACGTTCCATTTTACTGCACCAAACGTGTAGAGCAGTATAGGAACGGCCAGCATATTGGTCGCCTGGGTCTTATTCTTTCCAGATAATTCGGAAGCCCAAATTTTTCTGAGAATTTGGTGATACCTTTTTCCAAGAGCCGTTTTTAACACACGCACATTTTGGGTTTCCGCCTGCGGTATTGCAAGATATGTATATGTTTCTCCAATACCAAGATGTTGAATGGTATTTCCGCTTATGAGTTGAAAATCCTGATCGTGACGCGATGATGTAGTTTCTAGTCTTCCTTGGTGTGGGTGGACGCAGGCACACTTGTCCACTCCGAAGCTCATGCCAATCGCTTTAGAGTACCTATTTACCGCCTCCACAAGGATGTTCAGCTCCTCTTTCGAGGAAGCGAAGAGTTTAAGGTCGTCCATGTATAAAAGGTGGTTGACCTTATATTCTCTTCTGTTCGGCGGGCCACATATGTATCCAGAGCCCTTATATGTGATATAGCTTGTCTTTTCTCAGATGTTATGACAAATCTTTTCCGTCACAAGAGCATAAGCTCTTATATGCATCTCACTATTTTTGGATGCACCTCCAGGCAATGGTTCGTGTTATCGAATGCCTTACGGTAGTCAATACAAGCCATGGACAGATTGCGTCGATACCTGATCGAGTCCTGGGTAATACACTTGTCTATTAACAGGTTCTCCCTGCAACTTACCAGACCTCTCTTGCATCCACGTTGTTCAACTATTGCACTCCATACCGACTCGATAGATGTTAATGTCGTAGGCATTAGACTGAATACGGCATTAGGTCTATTGCCCGGGCAATAGTCCTAATGCCGGCACGGAGATGAATCTACCTGCGTCGACCTTTCTTTCGTCTAATTCCCTGAATTCAAGGTTTAGTCGTCTGCATGCACTTACGGCTTATTGCCCAAAGTTATTATTGTTATTGCAATAAGACGAATTTCATTTTAAATCAATAACTATTATACATTTACTTGAAATCAGAAAAATGCTATATCTATTGGTCAATGTATTATAAAAATGAAGGAATTGAAGGGTAGAAATGCAGAAGGAGTCAAGCGCCAAATTTTCGAAATCGGGTTTATTAGCTCAAAAAATCAGATAAATTCTAATACACATGCCTGCCAAAGGATTTTTTTGGGGCGGCATTTTTCAAAATTCCCACTAAAAAAAAGAACAACTGGAGGGGTCAAGCGCCAAAGTGTACTTGATCCCGATCGATCATCGCGCCTGCGCAGTATTGAGAAATCACGATCGTAGCAGACGAACGACGCGTGTGTTTGGCTTGTGTTTTTGTGTTTAAAGTAAATGTTTGTGTTTTTTTTTAATTAAAAACAATGCCACTTGGTGGAAATTTTACCTTTTATGCCTCCTTGGGCGCAGCAGCAATATATAGAAATTATTCAGGGGCATTAAAATATGCATAACGATCCATATGCTGATGATGGTTACCCCGTTTTATAATATTTTTTCTACGATTTTATAATCAAAAGTTCAACAAAAATTTTCCTTAAATATCTTGAATTAATCACATTCTGAAAATATTGATATAGTACAATCTACGATAGGATAAAATAATAAATTGCTTGCTTCTAATTTCAACGGACATAATGTTACAAGAAGAAACCCAATATAAGGAAAATAATAATAATCGCAGTAATTGTTGCCGTTTAAAGTTGTCCGAGAAGCTTTTCTAACCACAAAGTAAAAAATCCAATTTCATTTTTCTCGACGCTGGTTAATTATTTTTAATTACTATTGAGTCCTTCCATTCAGTACTAAATAAGCTAAAACCCAATTTCTCATTTTTTGGAAATATGCAAAATTATTACTGCTATCGTCATTTGAAGTTGAAATGTCAGTTTTACGCTATTTCGAAGTCATAACTGGATTTTCAAATTTCTCGAAACTGCGTGATTTTTGTTTAACAAACTTCTTGAAAATCAATTCGTCCATTCAATAGCTTGAACTCAAATTTTTAGTTTTTTCTTAAACTGCAAACTGACTCCACAATTAATGTTGAAAGATGTTAAAAGTCGATACGGACCCGAAATGTAACCTCGAAACGTGACCTGTTTCATTAATTTTCTCGAAACGGGATAGATTTTTGTAAGCAAACTTTTTTTAGTTTGATAGAGCATGAAAGTATCTCGAAAGTACTTTCTTATTTTTTTCTTAAATGGTCCTGCTGAATTTACAACATGTTTTTAGTCTCTCCTGAAAAAAGTGAAAAATGGCGCTTGACTCCTTCTGCATTTCTACCCTTCAGTTGTGAAAAAGTGAGAAATATTTTTAAAATACATGAAATTATTTTTAATACCTTATAATATATTCATAGTAAATCCCAGTAAATGAAACCATCAATTTTCAAATATAAACATTCTTTTTAATAAAATAGTTAAATTTTCAAACAAATAAACTAGTTTTTAACGAAGCAGTTCAACTTTCCAGCAAGTAGTTGAATTTTTAACAAAAAAAAGAAGAGATCTCGACGAAAAATGTAATAGTTAAAATGTCAACCAAAAAACGAATATTTAACAATATAGTTGAATCCTCAACGAAAACAGATAATTAATTTTGAAGCAAACAGTTGCATTTTAAACCAAAAAAGATTAAATTTCTAGCAAAAGAATTATATTTTCTATAAAATAGACGAATTTTCAACCAATTATTTGATTTTTTAATTAACAAGATTCATTTTTGACCAATAAGAATAATGTTAATAATAATGTTCTACCGGAAAAATTAATTTTCAACAAAATCCATGAATTTAATTTTAAATCAATATCGCTACATTTACCTGAAATCAGAAAAATGCTATATCTATTGGTCAGTGTATTATAAAAATGAAGAGATTTAAAAAAGTGAGGAATCTTTTTAAAATACATAAAATTACTTGTATTGCCTTATAAAACATTCACAGTAAATCCCAGAGATATTTATCTGAAGCTGGATAAAACCGTTGCAAACAAATGAAAGCTACAATTATCCGACGACGGATAATTTTTATAGGGAGTCGGATCAAAATTATCCGACATCAGATAATTGTAGTAGTCAAAAGCATTAATTTTCGAAAACAAGAAAGAATTTTTAACAAAATCGATCAATTTTTAACCATAAAATAAAAATGATAAATTTTCCGTTAAAACTGTTAATGTTCAAACAAAAAAAGAATATTTAATATAATATTTTTATTAAAAAAAAAACGAATTTTCAACTAAGATGATGAATCTTCAAACAAATAAATTAAATTTTTACCAAGCAGTTCGACTTTACACCAAATAGTTGAATTTTTAACCAACAAAAGAAAAGAATTCTCGACGAAAAATGTCATGGTTAATATTTCAACCAAAAGACGAATTTAAGAAATATCTGAATCCTCAACGAAAAAAGATGATTGATTTTTAAACAAAAAGTTGCATTTTTAACCAATTAAGAAAGATAACATTTCTAGTAAAAGATATTAATTTTCAATAATGAAGACGACTTTTAAAACAAAAACATGAATTTTCAATCCAGAGGATACATTTTCTGAAAAAGACGAATTTTATACAAAATACATGAATTTTCAAGCAATTACTTTAATTTTCAAGCTAAAAGGTGAATTTTCAACCAATAAAGATGAATTATCAAGGATCAGAGACGAATTTTCAACAAAAAAGTTGAATTTTCAAGTCAAAGATGGATTTTTGTAAGACAGTTGAATATATAATAACGAAAATATATAACTTTTCAATAAAATAGTTGAATTTTCAATAAAATAACCTGGGAAATTAAACTTATTTCATTTTAAATCAATGACGTTACATTTACTTCAAATCAAAAAAATGCTATATCTACTGTACGGTGTATTCTAAAAATGATGGAAGGAAAAAAGTGTGGAATCTTTTTAATGTTAGTTGAAAATTCAACTTCTTGTTTGAAAATTTAACTATTTCATTTTTTTTTTAATTTTATGTTTGAAAATTGATGGTTTCATTTGCTGGGATTTACTATGAATATGTTATAAGGTAATAAAAATAATTTTATGTATTTTAAAAAGATTTCTCAATTTTCCACAATTCCTTCATTTTTATAATACATTGACCAATAGATATAGCATTTTTCTGATTTCAAGTAAATGTATAATAGTTATTGATTTAAAATGAAATTCGTCTTATTGCAATAACAATAATAACTTTGGGCAATAAGCCGTGAGTGCATACAGACGACTAAGTGCCACCTTGAATTCAGGGAATTAGACGAAAGAAAGGTCAACGCAGGTAGATTCATCTCCATGCCGGCATTAGGACTATTGCCCGGGCATTAGACCTAATGCCGTATTCGGCCTAATGCCTACGACATTAATATCTTCTCTTAGAGGATGCCAGTGAATAGCTTGTAGCTGGTGTTTAAACAAGCTATGGGCCTGGAGTTCTTTGGACTTGACAAATCTCCGGTCTTAGGGTCTTAGGGATCAATACCGTGCGTCCTTCCACTAGCCACTGCGGGACTGGTTGCTCTCCGTTTAAGAAAGTAGTAAATATACGAACTAGATGTTGGTGCGTAGAAGTAAACTTCTTCCACCAAAAGTTGTTGATTTTATCTGGCCCTGGCGCTGAAAAGTTCTTAGTTCTAGCGATAACTTTCTTCACTTCTTCAGCAGTAATTAGTGGACACTTCATCTGGACCTTATAACCTTTGCCTTTGGCAAAAGTTAAGACAGAGTGATATATCTGAAGCGTCTTCATTTAGCTGATAAACATCTCCATATACTTGCTCCCAGTAGACTTGAATCTCTTCTCGACTGGGCGGATTTTTAACGGCACGTGACGCTTTAGTGAACAGACGGGAAGGATGAGTAGAAAAGGTGGAATTTTCCTGAATCCACTTTACTCGCCGTTCAAGGCGCTGTTTCGCTGTTGAAAGAGATCTTATTTTTTGTGTCCAGTTCTGCTTGATGGTCAACAGTTTACACTTCTTCAGCGTGTGATTTGCTTTCCTTAAGTTTCGAGCAAGTGCCCTATTTTTTGGAGTGAATTTTTTATTTAATGGTATGTAGCTAATTACGCACTGAATATTTGATGCATGCCGTCTCGCCGTTTCAATTTTGAACTGAAGCTGTGCAATACGCTTGCGAGTCTTACTCAGACGTACTGAAGTATCGTTACTTCTATTGTCGCTAAGCAGGGACACAGTTCAGATTCCAGAGATTAACATCTTCGGGGAGCAAATCGGGGAGAGCAGTATTAGCTTCAGCTAATATGTCCATCCAGAGAAAGACTTTTTGGTGGATAGATCTCCTACTTCTCATGTTGGCATTATCGGCTATCTGCAAAGTTGGTCTTGTTGGAACGGGTAGAATATTCGCTGGAGGATGTTGCTCTTCTTCTTGTTGATAAAGAGCTTCATATCCGTTTTTTCGTAAAAAGGATATCTGATCTCTTAAATTCTGAGGCGCTTGATGAGCATATTCCGTGTGCATATTGACCCAACGGTCATGTAACCTCTGCATTAAACCTCTTCGCGCCGGTGAGCTTCTTTGCCAACAGGTAAGGATGTCCCTCCTGAGTTGGTCCGACCATTTAAATCGATGATTTCGCGTTTGTCCGCGGCCATTGCCTGGTCGTCGCCTCGGTTCGGTCCTATTGCCACTCCCAACTGAACCATGGCCTCCATCCGAGAAAGGCCTATTGTGGGTGGCACTGCGCGGTACTGGTGTCGTAACCGCCTAATTCATTGCATTAGGTAGTTAGCCCAAAGCAACGTGGCTGACTGCAAGAGCCGGAGCTCTCGTCACTTATACATATAATCGGATGCTTGAACGGTTTGAAACATCTTGATTAATCGCTGAGGATTCGAACCCTACAAAAACGACCTAACAATAAATCTAACTCACGTCACGCCGCAAAGTGGAGTGAAATCGGAAAACAAGGTTCAAAATGACATTGAGAACGCAATTATGCGCGGATTTGAGATTTTTTTTTAAATTCAGGACTCAATTTTTCAGAAAATGGTGAGAGTAGATTTTTTATTTTTTTTTATTTTTATGTTAACGCAAACAGCGAAAAAAATGTGGATATTTCTTTAAATTTCATTTTTTATCTTCTACAAAAAAGTTTTCTTACACTTGTTGTCACTCGGATTCAATGCACAGGGGTATAATAAAGATAAAAAATTGTTAACTTGCAATATTAATTGTTATAAACAAATTGTATTAACAAATACTCGACATTAGGGGTTATTCGTCTTCAAAGTATATTTCTGCTCTGAAATTGCTTGCTTCCATCATTAGGATGATACCTGGCCATTAAAATTTGAGATTACATGTTATTTGTTTATTTTATAAACAAATTATATAAACAAATGCACATTTTGGACGTTTTTAAGCGAAGAGGAATCGTATTTTCTTCTGAACTTGCTCAAATTATATTGCCAATAATGTAATCTGAAAAAATTTCGCAACTCATCAATATTTGTTTATTTTTTTAACAAATTATATAAACGAATGCACATTTTGGGCGATTTTAGGCAAAAATAAAACGTTTTTTCTTCTGACCTTGCTGAAATTATATTGGCAATAATGTTTTCTGACGAATTTTTTGCCACTCATCAATATTTGTTCATTTCATAAACAAATTATATAAACAAATGCATATTTTGGGCGATTTTAAGCGAAAATAAACCATTTTTTCTTCTACCCTTACCGAAATTATATTCCTAATGATCTTTTTTTGAAAAAAATTAACAACCCATCAATATTTGTTTATTTTATAAACAAATTTTATAAACGAATGCACATTTTGGGCGATTT
>CAKNYM010052715.1:0-35017 GCA_932195095.1 Andricus curvator | reverse complement strand
AAAGTTGAAAATCGATGAAGAATTGCGAGCTACAGATTATTTTGAACATCGTTTTTCCATTTCGCCCCACTGTGAGTCCGGAGGCATCGAGCAGTCGGCAGTATCCCATATTTACGCGGTGAAAGTGCAAGTAAGTACTTATATTAATTATAAATAATATTTTCACATCAAGATTACATGTGACTTCTAACCTCAAATTGAGAAAACTTTCTCATCGAATTATCGAGTGTAAATATATTGTTGATGTATGTAATGATGTTTAAAACTTTAATTTACAAAACAAACATGGCGGACGTAAATTGAAAAATTATTGTATATAGATGATGATGACGCAGATGATGAGGAAGAATCAGAACCCGGCGAGATAATCAATGAAATACCTCAATTTGGAAATGTGGATCAGATCATTGGAGAAAATATTTTAAATCAGAATCTTGTAAGGGAAAATAAAAATTACCATGTCGCCGAAGTTGAGGTTACCACAGATTCTGGTAGTAGTTTGAGAAATGATAACTGGCTGGGAATCGATAATAAACTAGGGCCAAGCCTGGGCCAAGCTGGGCGATCGAGCCTGGCAATATAACCTGGCCCTGGCCAGATTTGGCGTTTCATTCAAGCTTGGCCCAGGCTAGATCGCCAGGCCAGGGCCTAGTTTTACCAAGCCTTACCAAGATTTACCCACCACATGGGAAATGGTTACCATGTCAACTCTATTAAATCTTGTTTGGTTTCGATGCGAAAAAATTCGACTTTATCTACTTGGAAATTACCCGAACAAAAATTCACTTCTGTTTTTTTTTCTGTGATAATACTAAACAGTTCTTATTTATTGCGATAGAAAACAAAGGCTACCAAATTATTCTCAATAGTAAATACTTATTATCTCAATTATTATGGATCAATTTTATTAGATAACATTCATTATAAGTATAATACAAGAACATCAAACAATCAAGCTTAGAACTTTAAATGATATCTACTTAGTTAATTTTTTTTATTTCTTTGAAAATTTCCAAAACAATTTCATGTATGTACTGAAATTACTAAATAATAATAATTACCCCTACTGGAACTTCAGTGAAGAAATACAAAAGATATTTCTCCTGCTAAAACAAATAACGATTTTGAATAGATATTAAATGCTCTCTACCCTATTGAAACTCTTTGGGATTTTATCAATTTTTACAAAGGTAAAATTACAATAACGTTATTAGGGTTAGCCGCAAACTTTATCTTCCAAATTCCATGACTTTTCCCTGAACAGTTTTTCATTTTACCGGACTAATGATATTCCAAAACCAGAATTAGAATCTTGAACCATTCTTTTAACCATATACAATTTTTAAATTTCGTAATTCTCCACATATATAATGTAATATATATATATATATATATATATATATATATATATATATATATGACGGTTGTGAGACGTGGCCGTGGGTGTGATTTACCGCGGTGCTACTGGGGGCTATTGACATTTTTTGGATGGCAGTTGCTCTTAGTGGGACCCTGCGGTGGTTGTTTAACTTTTTTTTTAAATTATATATAGGGGAATGTCGTCAAGGTTGGACCATCGTGATTTTTTTCCGTATTTTACACGCGAAACTTATTAACCAGCGTGTCAACACTGCTTAAGGTAGTACCAAACTTTTGCATGAGTTTGTCTATTCAAAGCTCGTTCGTGAAAAGTGTAGTGCTGACTTGTCGTTTTCCGAAACACAAAAAGTTTTTCATTAACCTCTGTAAAAAGCTAATAACTCGAATCCAAAGCATGGAACCCTCATGGTAAGCATTTGTTTGTGTCATGTACTTTATAATTAACAACGTGCTATGGGGGTTACTTTCTTTCATAACTCGTTTGGCTGCGGCGTGTCACAATGTGGTAATAATGCATGTTGTCAAGGTTGGACCACCCAAATTTTTTTTTTTTCAGCGAAGATGTTGCAACATAATAACAAAAATAACATTATATAACTTGAAAACGATGCCGCAATGTTCCATCAGGCACAACTCAATTGCGTGCATTGAATGCATAAGAGAAGTGCATTTAAAATGCGCAAATATCACGAGGAGTTACTTCATTTGTACAAATTTTGAGACGGAATGAGTTATTAAGATTTTTTCGCTCTATTCCGATTGAAAAATAAAGAAATGCATTGCCCTTTTTCGTAGAAAATGTTCTTACATTATTTTTTTTTATATTCTTATTTTTCTTTCAGTCGAAGTAATTTCCTTCTAAGTCACCAAATTTGTATTATTTCAATCTAACTTTTGTGCTCTATTAAAGTACCTACTGGAATTATTTTTTAAACAAAAGATATGGACAAGAGTCAAAACTATGTCCAACCTTGACGACATTCCCCTATATTACATTATATATTATATATATAATATATGTGTATGTATATATATATATATATATATATATTTTTTCAATTCTCCGCATATAGCTTCTTCTGTAGAAATTGCCGGACTTTTGCAAGTTTTTTTTTTCTTCAAAATCCCTGACTTTCTCTGACCAACAAATTTCCCTGACACATCCAGGCTTACCCTGACCTGCAGCCATCCTGAATATTAATTTAAAGGTCAAATTTCAATACATGTGTGGTAACCCAGTGGACATTCAAGTATAAGTAACTGTTATGTAACAGAAAAAAATATGTTATGAACCTGTTTAAGATCAGGTTTAGAATAGGCGACGAGTAAGTCGTTTCAAAGTCGATGTAATAGTTCTGTAACAAGGTTACAGAACAGTTCTACAACGCTGTTAGAAGACGGAACAATTTTCTGTCACAGATCCGTAACGATTCTGTAACAGCGTTACATGTCAACAGAATTGTTGTTGTATGTAAATGTGTTCTATAATCGATGTATAATAATTTCATAATGGTGTTATAACGTTTTTGAATGGCTCGCAGCAATTACGTAATAGTGTTACGAAGATCTTTATTCGTCATTCAAGAAATATAAAACACAAATTATACATAACAGATATATAACAGTGACACATCACACATCTACACGGAGAAACCTTTTACTGTACTATTTGTTGAAAATCACACTATATTTTACAATTTGTACTATGCAATAGAGAGATATAGGGGAACTTTTTCAATATTTACTACTTTAAGTAGTAATTTGGAGTATCGGCAACAAATAAATCCCACACGCGCTGCACGTGTTGAAGGTCACGCTTTCACATAAGTACATTCACAAACTATTGAACTTGAAGTCATACTGGCAGAATTATATTATTTATCTTAAGTATACACATGACAAATTACATAAGTACACATTCTTGTTAGAAATTATATTATATTATAAGCTTGAACAGAAAAAATCGCATTATAGAAGAATCTGGCAGAAATCGAACACCGCGGTCTCTGAGATGGTAGCTCGGCGATTTCCCACTCTAGTAAAACGAATAATGAGAATGGGAATTTCATCGTTTATATGAATTAAGTGCTAGGACATTCATAAATCGAAATTAATATATTCATTAATTATTGATGGTTATGATTTTCACATTCTGACGACTGTTCTATTTTACGTACTCAAACTAAAATATGCCCAATGTGATTATAAAAAGTAATAAAATTCGTGCATCTCTTTCTTCAGTTTCGACCTTTGATTGATGTATAAAACAGTCTCCGGATGGAAAGGTCAGTAAAATCAAAACAAAAACTTTGTTTCTTTGAAAAATGGCAACGTTTTGGACTCAATGTGGTCCCTTTTCAAGCCTATTGAAGCCTTAGGACAGTAGTTTAGAAGACAAGTAAGAAAAGAATAGATTTTCCATGTTTACAAAATTCGGTTGAGAAAAGGGAAAATGTGAGAATGTCCAAAACAAAAGCAATGTTTATCATTATGTACTTTAAGATACATAATGATTGTTGAAATGACAAATTGTTTTGGATTTTGATGTTGGCTATGTCAACAATAAAATACCAAAATTTTTTAAAATTTTATATACATTTCCGTGAATGTGGACAAATCCACATTTATTCGTACAGTTAAATCACATTGTTATTAAAAACAAGAGAGCTATATGGAGAGCTCCAAAAGTAAAAGTAGCGGGAACAGTCAGTTGCCATTTTTCAAAGAAACAAAATTTTTGTTTTGATTTTACTGACCTTTCCATCCGGAGACTGTTTTATACAGTAATAAAATTCTGCGAGTATCTACTTCCTGTACAAGTGTACAGCACCGGTATATTTCAGAACTTGGTGCTCACCTATGCAACGCTGTTAGATAATAGAAATATAACATTATTATTATAAATTCAGGGTATTTTCATTGCAGTTTCTCATATCTTTCATACTAATATATACATATAAGCTTCAAAAAGGTTTTTTAAAATTCAACTCCCAAAAAAGTTCCTCCTTCTCATCTATTTAAATATGTGCTTCTTAGAAATTTGCGTTTCAATAATAATATTTTACATTCATGCTATATTTACGGAGACGTAGGTCCCATTCTTATGTTTTAATAGATAATTTTTGTAACTGTTATGGAGCGATTGTGAAGCAATAGTGTATCAAAAGTGTTCTAAGAACGACCGCGACATTCCCGTGACGTATTTTAAGTGTGATAGTCTCGTCCAGTAACTGTCTTACATATCTGTTACATTTCCAAATTCTATAAAAAGTGATAGCACCATATTGTGACTTTGTTTCGTAACGGTTATGTAACAGGTTTATGGAATGGATATGGAGGACTCATGTAACAAATTATCTAGAACAATTGTGACATTCTTGTGACCTATAAGTTCCAAAATTGCATTACATATATGTCACATTGTGAAATTCTTGAATTGCTTTGGTTTGTATTTTAGACCTCGTAAAATATGAGGATGTTTTTTTAGTTTTGGCCTTTGGTCTTGCAAGTGAATGGTTGTTAAATAAAGAAATCCTTATTTTTAAAACGTCAATACATTTCACCATTAATCATGGCCTCTTCAGGAATGTAACAAGTGTGGAAGTACATAGCAATACAATTTTTATTATTAACCCTAATATAAGTTTTTTCAAAAGGAAATTTTTTCATTAAAATCTTACCAAAGGTGACATTTGTAACATTATAAGGTTGTTTTTACAAACATTTTCTTAAGAAATGAATATTTTTACTTTCAACGGTTAAAATTGTTAAATCTGTATGGACATACATAAGCAAATATATGAAAATGAGTGTACATTCAATTTTAGTTCCAAATTACTTTTTAAATAATTAAACTTACGAGAAAATAAAAAAATAACATTTTTCGATTAAATTAAAAATGTGTAGGAGTTCGCGTCATATTTTCTATTCAAGAGAGTGTTGATAGAATTTTGAAAAAATATTTGTAAATGTTATAAATTTTGTAGGTTACATTATTGATGATATTTAGAAAAGTTTATTTGTTAAGTTTTGTTTGAATCTGACAAAATTTGGAAAAAATTGTAGCAAAGCCACATAGTTGTGGCCTGCTGCAAAAATTAGGGTTAGAAACTAAAGAGATTGGTAAATTTCATAGTTTACTAAAATTTCTGGAAAGTTTTAGTAATGTCGTGGTATATTACAGTGAGGTTGTCAGTGTCGGATCTAAAATTGATGGTACCCCCACTTTTTACAATATTAATCATTTCTAAAAGATTGGTATTGTGCTAATTACTTTATATCCCTTGATTTTTTACATTTTTAGAACTGAAGTCGAATTCATAGTCGAGATTTGTAGAGTGCTTATTACATAAAGCTGTGATCTCGGTGTTCTGAGATTCTAGTCTTAAGAGGACGTTTTCTTTGACCAATATAGATCATATGACGATCTTCCCTAATAGAACGGAACGTTCCCGGAACGTGTAACCTTCCAAACATAAATTACCGTTATTGTTATTATTATCAATAAATATCGCGTAAACTGTAAGTGATAGGTCAAAATCGATGTCAGTTCATGATATGGATATCATATTATTTTTTTTTTATTTTTATTTAGAAAATATAAGCCCAACAGTCGAATGACCAATAATAGGGCTACAAAATGTACATATAATCATATATACATTGCTAAGTAGTGTGAGAAAAGTTACATCGCTCCAAGATTGTATTAATATTATTGACGATGGTTAACAAATTGGCAGGTTGCTGTAATGAACTCGCCAATAGACATAAAAAATAGATCAATGTTGGGATCAGCGCCTGGATATACATATAGTTCATTTACATAGGTGCACATACGATACAAGGAAGAACGACGGTTGAGAGCTGAAGGAATGTAAAAAGGTTCAGTCTGACGAGTGGCATACTGCGGAGCATTAAGTGGAAGCATCTGCAAGATAGAATGACAGTCAATTAAACCGCGTACAATTTTGAAAAGGCATAAAATGGTTGAAAAAATGTGCCTGTCCTCCAGGGACCACACACCAAATCACCAAGCTAAGAATTTCAGAAATTTTTTATGGCAGCTTTCAATGGCATCAGAGTACTTTTTGGTGTGAGGAGCCCAAATGACAGAAGCATATTCCAACTTAGACATAACCAGGGATTGAAATAGTGTCTTGAGAGGTCCAGTAGTTTTAAAGTTCTTGCATGATCTTATCAGAAATCCTAGAGTCCTGCTTGCACCGAGAACAATCCTGTCAACGTGTGTATCGAAATTTAAGCTCGACGTAATGGTCATGCCCAAGTCCTCAATCACAAAAACTCTCTCGAGGTTAACACCCTCAATGGTGTACTGATATTCCAAAGTAGACCTCTTCTTAGTAAATGTCATAATCTTACATTTTGTTACGTTTAAGGTGAAATTGTTCTCATGACACCAAATATTGAAATGGTTTATGTTTTCTTGCAACACATCGCAAGATTCTATGCTTGATATGGGTATGTAAAGCTTGACATCGTCAACATACAACAGATGGTAACAGATTAAGTTAGGCGAAAGATCATTCATATAAATTATAAAAAGAAGAGGACCTAAATTGGAACCTTGAGGAACTCCAGAGGAGGGAGAAAACGGACGAGAGGAGTGACCACCATATTGCACTATGTTTGGTCTATTTAATAAGTAGGATTTAAGAAGATGTAAGAGTTTATGCGGTAGATCAAGATTGGCTAATTTCTCCATGAGAATACGGTGATCAACCTTGTCAAAGGCCTTCGGAAGGTCTGTGTAGATAACGTCCACCTGGCTATATTCGTTTAGTAGATCATGAATGTGTTATGTAAATGCTAGTAAATTTGTAGTAGTTGATCTCCTAGGAATGAAGCCGTGCTGATAAGTTGACATTGAGGAAACGATAGAGTTAAAAATCATGTCATATAGACACCTCTCAAAGACTTTCGAAAAGTTATTTATGATTGAGACCAGGCGGTAATTCTCAACCTGAGATTTATCCCCTTTTTTGAAAACGGGACAAACCCTTGTCTGCTTCCAAACATCAGGGAACGTTCCAAGACGCAGGGCTGAGTTAAACAAGACTGTTAAAGGTGCAATCAATGTCGCTGATAGATCCTTAATTAAGAATGCTGGTATGAGGTCGGTGCCCGCAGTATGTTTATGTGGAAGTTTCTTAACAGCTTTAATAACATAATTTCCTTCAATTCTCAACACATCCCCAAGTAAATGCTGAGTTTTAACAGAGAGAGTTACGGAGAGTACATTTGAGGGCAATTCGTAGACGCTGTCAAAGTAATCTGCAAATAAATTCACAATATCAGTGGGTGAGATATACTCAATTCCTGCATATCGCATAATGCCTGGAATTCTGGATTCATGCCGCAAGTTATTCACATATCTCCAAAAAGTCGTTGGAAAGATGTTTATACTTTGCTCAATAGAGTCGTTATAATTGTTATGTGCAATTTCTATGCGTTTTTTAAAGCTTTTTCGAAGTGATTCAAACTGGATTATATAATAGTTATTGAGGTTATTAGAATACTTAGACCTATACTTATCTTTTAGACGAATATCACTAATAATATCTTTCGTGAACCAAGGCGGATATTGTCTATTTTGAATATTACCTACAAATTTAGGAGTTGATTTGTTTATAGCAGAGTACAATCGATCGTAGAATAGGTTGCAGGCATCATTAATATTATTAATATTTTCCAGAATGGACCAATCAGTATCGTAAAGTAAGACAAACAGTTCATTCCAATTGCACCTTTTCCAGTTATAGCGCGACGATAGACTGTTATGAACTATGTTTGTTCGAATATTGCTAGATTTTAGATCTAGCAACAAGACCAGAGTAGGATGATGTGCATCTTCAGGAAAAATGGGCAGAAGACATCTACTTATTAAAGTATCAACATTAGAGAATACTAGATCCAAATATTTATCATTGTAATTCGCAATAGAGTTAAATTGCTTCAGTTCCAATGCTTGCATAAATGTGTTAATCAGAACAGATTTATAATCAAAAGTGTTAAGTTTGCAGAAATGTTTGAAGTGAGGAACATTGAAGTCATCAAGGATAATTAGTTTTTGTCCCCAAATATCCTGAAGAGACATTAGTGAATTTAAAAGATCTTCGAACAGGTCTACAGTTAGCCCTGGAGGTATATATAAAACTATAAATGCTAGTATTATATTATTTATACGCACTTTTACTCCAACAATATTGACTGAAGGTACTGTTCTAGAAATAGAGGAGACATCGAAAATCAAACATGGATATCTTACATTGATAGCTATAAGAGCACCGCCACCTAATCTATCTAAACGATCATCCCTAAAGATATGATACAAATTGCTGTTAAAAAATTCAGATGATAAGACACCAGGTTTGAGCCAAGTTTCCGTTAGAATAAAGATGTCATATTTAAAAATATCCATAGATTTGATTAAGTAATTGAACTTTGTATTTATAACTCTAGAGTTTTGGTAGTAGACAATTAGCTTGTAGGTTTTACCGGGTTGGAGACTATCGTTGGGGTTCCGTTTCTGTATATTATCCGAAGGTTGCTTTCTCCTTTGGATAGTCGCTCGTCGAGCTTTTTGCGTAGATCCTTGTACTGCCGCTGCTGAATGAGAGTACGATCCAAAGACAGCTTCATGTTCGGGAGTAGATTTTGAGCAATCAGTCCCTTCCCTTGATCGATAAATGAGCGAAGCATCTGAGTTGCATCTTGTTGAGACTGGAAAATGATTTTGACAGGTCTCATAAGTTCATGAGATTTTTTCCCTAGCCGAACACAATTTATCTTACTCAGATCAGCAGATGGGTTAATTAACTTGAGCGTTTCTTTAATTTTTGAATTATCAGATTTCAAAGGATCAGTTCCTTGGACTTCTAGCACTTCAGGATAATTAAAAAGCATTAAGTTTTTCTTACGTGTTTCACGTTGAGAGAGCTCTGTCATGCACAGGTCAACGCAAGTATCTGTAAAGACTGATGATGCTGCAACATTGCCTGAATCAAGAGATTGAATGGTAGTCTCAATAGTCTCAACTCGATCCTCAATACTCTCAACACGTGTCTCAACATTCTGTACCTTCGTGCTCATGTTGTCAACTTTGATCGTAAGATTGTTCACTGACAGCTGCACGAGATTGAAATCATGTTTCATCTCAGCTCTATGTTTATCCAAGGCAGGGGTTAAGCGACTGTCAAGAGCACGGCAGATAATATCCTGAAGTTCGGAAGTATTTAAGGTAACTTGACGATGTTCTTCCGCAGGAGATGATGTCCTGGATCCACAGCATTTATTGAATGAGCCGTCTGCATTCTGACGTAACTTACTAGCACACTCAGGGTGGAAACGAGCCAGACAGCCAGTGCATTGTACAGAATCACAGCCTCCAAGAGGTTTCTTACATTTGCCATGTGAGCAGATAGTGTCGGTGGTATTGAGTAAATTGAGATCCATTTTCACACAAATAATAGAATATTTTGATTTTTGATATAACTCAAGCCAGCAATCCACATTCAAAAAACATAGGACTCCAGAGTTGATTTTAGGTTAGATCTGTTTGTAAACAAAACACCCAATGAATCTTAAGTCCAATTCACAATTAAGACTGATGCGCAATCATAAGCACCGTTCACAGCAGTTCAAGGCACATTACGACAGCAATCAAACGCAGCCCGCACAATTCATAGCTATAGGTCCGGGACAAAACCCCTAGCAAAGATTTAGGTTAGGATGACACGTGAGTACAGTTTTTTAGTAAGATCAGAGACAAAAATTTCATTCAAGCAAAAACTGTATGTTCAATGTCTAGCGAACAGAAACAAGCAACGAAAAAACACCTCTAAGTAGTACACGATCACATTATACGTCAAAGAAACTGCGGCAAACACGGAGCAGTCCGGCACACGTCTCACAATTTCACCATTTTTTAATTTAAATTATAATTTTTAATTTTAAAGTATATGCGGTACTTAAAACTCATAAATGACATCCATTTTTACCTGTCCCTTACGGTTTACGAAATAATTGTTGTTAAAGATAACAATAACGGAAGGTTCCCCTCAGGTCCCAAGCGGCGGACATTTTACACGTTCCGAAAACTTTCCCTGCTATTAGGGCTTACAATAAATTCCATAAATGAGATGAGTTTTTTCGAATTTTGGTATTTGATCTTTAATGGGTGGCAAAAGAACATCGAAAAGTTTATTGTTAATTATAAAAACACAAGAGATGTTTAATTTTTCAAATATTCTTATCATTATTGGCAGATAAAGGTGTTCTTCGTATGCCATAATTACAAGTTTAGAGTAATCGATAGGTTTTTTGTTATTCTGCGTATTAACTTGTGAATTATTTAAATTATCGAAATAATGAAGTCTTCTCTTTATATTATTGATAATAAAGTTATGAGGATAATTATTATTGATCAAAATTTCATAAATAACACTATTGTTTTTTTCCTGGAAATGAGTTACTGAAAGTTTTGTTGCTGTATCAACAAGAGAGAAAATAATTCCCCTTTTGCGATTTTCATGATGCTTTGAAAGGTAGTTTAAGGTTTGCTCAGCATATATTGGCTTTTGATACCAATCTGTTTAAATGTATCCTTTTTCCAAGATAATATGTAGATCTAAACAGTTTATTTTTTCATTGATGGATTTTTCTAAGGTAAATTTTAAAATTCCACCTTTATCATTCAATTCTTCTAAAATGTTTTGAACTTGATTTTTCGGTAGGCATATTAACGTATTGTCTTCGTAACAATAATAAAATGAAACTCTAAAGATAGTATTTTTAATAATTGCCTCTTCCATATCTTGCATGACCAGTTCTGCCAACAATCAAGATATAGGCAACCCCATAGATGTTGCAAATTTCTGCTTATAAATGTTATACTTAAATTGAAAATAGGCGATACTGATGCAAAATCTGATAGATTCATCGAATTGTTGAAAATTTAATTTTGTATGATTTTTTATATGGTCCCAATGCTTTTCTACTTATTTATATACTACACGCAATTCAGTAAATGCTACAATTATAGGCAACTAAATATATATGACTATCATTGATGGTTGCCAGTACCAATTCTCAAGTGGGGCTGACCTGTGGATCAGTAGATTTTACCTCGATGGATTTTACCGATCCAGTCGCTATTCTGCACTGTTCCTCGATGCTCTAAATACGATTTATCATGTCACTTTGACTGATAATATAAATAGATATAACTATGTTAACGGTATAGACTATAGTTTAGATCAGACGGCACTACAAATTGTGAAAAAATATTGCTAGAAAATCATTAATAAATAAACATGCGATTAATTCTTATATATTTTCGGATATACTTATAATTAATCGGTATTTGTGAGTTAAAACACCGTTATCATACAATTAAAATTTCGCACGCAACGAGGGGGATTCGAAAGCATGAACCTAATCACGCAAGTCGATTATCTTAACCACTACACTATTACACGAGTTGCGATCCGTGAAATAATCCCGAAATGCATTTGCAACTGAGAGGTGGCGATCTCGGTAACGACTTATAAATACGCGTCCATGCCATAGCGGCACACGACAAAAGCTCTCGCATTTAACTCATATCCATACAAGTCAGCTGAAACAGTCGCAGAACACAAACACGTCTTGCTCCAATAAACTCTTAACTGTACGCGATCTGCGAATAAGTTGTGCCATCAAAAATTGTGTTATTTATTATAAAACCCCTTTATTTCTAAGTGGGAATATGGAGTTATGTGACGACTGTCAAAGAAATGTCAAAAATAAATGTTTTTTAGGTGATGCAATCCATCTATTGCCGATTAATCCATGAATTCATCCGGCGGTCTGCTCGGATAGGTTGCGTTGTTACGAGTTTGGGGACGAGCTAAGCAAGCCAATCGGATCGGTAGCATGTATAAGGCGCGGATCCAGAGAAGTGTCCTGGGAAGGGGGCGTCAGAAAATGTAATACACATGTTGTATATATATATATATATATATATATAATTTAAAAAAAGGGTAAAAAAACCACCGTAGGGTCCCACTGAGAGCAACTGCCATCTAAAAATGACACCTGCTCCCAGTAGAAACGCGGTAAATCACACTTATGGCCACGTCTCACAACCGTGAGATGGGTGGTCACAGGGCACGATGAAATCACAACGACACAGGCCAGACTGTGTGCCTTGGCATATTTTTGGCACGCGGGTATAGCTTCAAGGTTACGAACCAGTGATAGTTTCACATATACGAGAGTACCTATCACACGGACAATTACTTGTACAGAATATTTTGGGTACAGTCGTTGCAGCTCCCTTATAAGGAATTGATACCTCCCCTCCTTTTCTTTTTCCTTGGCAGTGATGTTGTATTCGGACGAAGCCGAGAATTCTATCATGAATATAGTTCGTTTCTCGAAGTCTTGGTGAACGATGTCAGGCCTGGAGTGTGCAACGGAGATTGCTGTCCGAAAATCGTAGTTTCAGAAAATTTGGCACTTCTCGTTTTGGACAAATGACTCTATCTCCCTTGGAGCGCTCGGCAGGGCAGGGTCGCAGCCAACACCGTAAGAGCGACAAAGATGGTGATAAAACACTCTTAGTGCCGCATTATGTCTGTAGATATACGTTCCTGCACTTTCCTCACTTCTGATGTTAAAATTCAGGCCAAGGGTCTCGGGCGCTTGCTCCGCGTCTTTGTAAAGGAACGCTCCTTCGTCAATCATCTTGTGGTTCCTGACCATTTTTAGGAGAGGATCTTTGCCATTCGCAACGATGTAAGCTTTACTTGGAACAATTCGGTTATGAAGACACTGGAGATTCAGAAGTCCGCGTCCACCTTGACGACGTGAAATGTATAATCGCGGAACTGACGAATTGATATGAAAGCTTTTATGCATATGCATGATCTTACGCGTGGTGATATCAAGGGCGGTAAGCTCGTTCTTCGTCCATTGAACCACCCCAAACGAGTAGAGTAGAACCGGGACGGCAAGCATGTTAGTCGCAGATACATTGATCAACACCGACAGATTGGATGACCAAATCTGTCGAAGAAGCTACTTGTATCTGCTTCGGACAGACTCCTTCGCTGATGTTACATCCTGAAAGCGGCTTTCAGGCACGCCCAGGTATGTATAGGTCTCTCCTGTATTAGGATGTCTGATAAAACTTATATCCTCAAGCTCAGGGTCCTTGGAAACCCCAGTAATCTTTCCTTTCTTCAGATTAATTTTAGCATACTTGTCCAAACCAAAGTCCATCCCAATCTCTCCTGTGTACTTCTTCACGATATTTATAGCAGTTTGAAGTTTGCTTTTACCAAGAGGCATAGATCTTCAGGTGATCCATATAAAATTCTTGAGTGACCTTATTCTCGCGCTGGTTAGTGTCACCACAGAGGTATCCACAAGAATTTCGTAGTGCGAGAGATAGAGGCAGAAGTGTGATGCAAAAAAGCAAAGGGCTCATGGCATCACCCTGAAAGACGCCCCTCTGGAAAATGATGATGTTCGTTGTCACACGATCATTTCTATGTTGCATCGAAAGCTTTCCGGTAGTCAATCCAGGCCACTGACAGAACGCGCTGATGATGAGTTGATTCTCCCTGATCCATCTCTCCCTCTTCTGTATTCTCCTCCTTGCGTCAGATAACAGCCGTATTTTGTCAACAATATGCAGCTTGAGTATCAGTAGCTTTGGCTTGTTCAGTGTGTAATTCAAGATCCTTAGTTCTTGCGCGAAGTTTCGAACCCTTTCTGTGAACGGTCTACCAGATGTTATGTAGTCAATCACACATGGAACACGGGACGCATTCTGTCTTGCCCATCCAATCTTCTTGTCCAGTTGATGCAAGCGTCTTTTGGTCTTTTGATCCATCGTCGGTTTTAACCTTCAATTTGAATCAGCCAAAGCTCTCGCAGCACCATAAACTAAGCAATTGATGGTCCAGAGGTCGGACTTAGAGATCTTGGGGCTTAGGAGGAACTTGCATGTTAATCTTCCTCCTTGTCCTGAAATCGCGATCATCTCTCAGAAGGTGCCTCCTTTCCGCGGTTGGTCTTAATGTCGCTTCTTCATCTTCGTCTGCAGCTTGATCAAGCAGCGGTTGAGGAAGCGCTCCGCGTATATATCATTTAAAAAAAGAGTTAAACAACCACCGCAGGGTCCCACTGAGAGCAACTGCTATCTAAAAAAAATGTCAATAGCCCCCACTAGAACAGGGGGAAATCACACCTATGGCCACGTCTCACAAGCGTGAGATGGGTGGTCACAGGGAAGGACGAAATCACAACGACAGGCCGGCGAAATTAATTAATAAATAATAAAAATATAAAGAATAAATAATAAAATTAATATATATATATATATATATATATATATATTCGGTTTTGGGTTTCGATTCCTTTGGAATAGAACTGAAGGGCCTATGAGAAAGCCACCGAACGTGTCCTCGGGTTGCGGATAGAGGGTCCCTGTACCAAGGGTTTCTGCTGAATACGGTTACAATAATTAATAAGCAGTCGCGGACAATTGTCCAGGGATGGTCCCGAAGGAATAACTCCTAAGCGTCTCAAACGGTGACTCTGGGATACCGGGCGACCTCTTAGAGACTCAGCCTTATCCTTGCACGCGGGGCTCTACAAGGATGGACTAACCCTTTCCCTAGCTGCTCGTGGGACCAACAATGAAACCACCAAAACACCAAAATGTTGTAGATGCGGTTCAAGACAATCGAACGCGCAGAGCACCCGACAATGGATCGGCAAAAAATGCCGATCAGCCTAGAGTTCGGGGTGTTGAAAATAATTTAGATGGAAACACGACGACGAACCGGCAAAACGCCCACATTCAGTGGACGGATCAATTCAAGGATGACTTGTTAGACTGCTACGATTCCAGCATTATCCCTGTTCACCGAGGCTTTATGTATGGCGCGTATGCACACTATGTGGTGCCAGAAACACCCAGAGCTTCAGCACGTTTCGCATCAGTCTTTGCGAAATCAAGCCGTCAACCTCCGGAAAAATGGATATGTACGCGGAGCGCTTCCCTAACCGCTGCTTTATGAAGCTGCAGACGAAGATGAGGTAGCGACATTGAGACCAACCGCAGAAAGCAGGCACCTTCTGATAGATGATCGCAATTTCATTACAAGAAGGAACATTAACATGCAAGTTCCTCCTAAGCCCCAAGATCTGGCTGAAATGGATGCCATTCTTCGTGGAGATATCTCGCAAGAGTCCGACCTCTGGACCATCAATTGCTCAGTTTATGGTGCTGCGAGAGCTTTGGCTGATTCAAATCGAAGGCTGAAACCGAAGATGGATCAAAAGACCAAAAGACGCTTGCATCAACTGAACAAGAAGATTGGACGGGCAAGACAGAATGCGTCCCGTGTTCAATGTGTGATTGACTACAGAACATCTGGTAGACCGTTTACGGGAAGGGTTCGAAAGTTCGCCCAAGAACTAAGGATCTTAAATCACACACTAAACAAGTCAAAGCTGCTAACAATCAAGCAGCATATTGTTGACAAAATGCGGCTGTTATCTGACGCAAGGAGGAGAATACAGAAGAGAGAGAGATGGATCAGGGAGATGACAGTTTCTCGCTGACCCATCGCGCCTCTTCAGCGATCTACCTGTTTCTGTAAAAAATCCACCCAAGCCCAAGGAGTTAGAGACTTTTTCGAGAGAGGTGTACAAGATCCCGAAAACACTAGAGTTGAAAGAAGATGATGACAATATCATCCGCTTCAAGGAGTTTTGCGACCTCATAAAATCTGAGGAGGAATGTCCATCAATCACTGCCGAAGAGGTGAAAAAGCACATAGAGGCACGAAGAACTTTTCCGCTGCTGGACCAGATTGTATCAAGAAGAAGTGGCTGGTGTTAGAACGCACTACACTCCAGCCAAAAAAAGGCAACTTGTCCAACTCAAAGAATTACAGGCCAATAACTTGTTTGAACACGCTGTATAAGATCTTTACAGCTGTCCTCAACATCAGGATTGTTCGACGAATTGAGCCTGTATGGCGAGAGATGTACGAACAACGTGGCTCGAAAAAAGGCGTAGCAGGTTGTCGAGAGAACCTGCTAATTGACAGGTGTGTCTGTAAAGACGCTGCAGCCCATCAGCGCGTCCTGTCAATGGCCTGGATTGATTACCGGAAAGCTTTCGATTCAACCTCTCATAGACTTATCATCTGTCTGTTGGAAAGTTTGAAGGTACATCCACACATAGTGAGATGCATAGAGAGATTGATGCCTCTTTGGAAAACTAGATTTACTATCTCATCTAGAAATTATCGTGTGACAACGAACAACGTCACCTTCCAGAGTGGTCTCTGTCAGGGTGATACCATGAGCCCTTTGCTTTTTTGCATCACATTTCGGCCTCTATCTCTCGCACTACGAAATTCTCCTGGATACCTCTGTGGCGACACTAATCAGCGCGAGCATAAAGTCACTCATGTATTTTATATGGATGACCTGAAGATCTATGCCTCTAGTAAAAGCAAACTTCAAACTGCTATAAATATTGTCAAGAACTATACAGGAGAGATTGGGATGGACTTTGGCTTGGACAAGTGTGCCAAAATTCATCTGAAGAAAGGAAAGATTACTGGCGTTCCCAAGGACCCTGAGCTTGTGGATATAAGTGTTATCAGGCATCTTAATACTGGAGAGACCTATACATACCTGGGCGTGCCTCAAAACCGCATTCAGGACGTAACATCAGTGAAGGAATCTCTCCGAAGCAGATACAAGCATCTTCTTCGACAGATTTGGTCTTCCAATCTGTCGCGGTGAACAAGGTATCTGCGACTAACATGCTTGCCGTCTCGGTTCTACTCTACTCGTTTGGGGTAGTTCAATGGACGAAGAACGAGCTTAAGGCCCTTGATGTCATTACACATAAGATCATGCATATGCATAAAAGCTTGCATATCAATTCGTCAGTTCCGCGATTATATATTTCACGCCGTCAAGGCGGACACGGACTTCTGAATCTCCAGTGTCTTCATAACCGGATTGTTCTAAGTACAGCTTACATCGTTGCGATTGGCAGAGATCCTCTCCTAAAGATGATCAGGAACCACGAGATGATTGGCGAAGGAGCGTTCCTTTACAAAGCCGCAGAGCCAGCGGCCGAGACCCTTGGCCTGAATTTTAGCATCAGAAGGGAGGAAAGTGCATTACTTCATCTAGATGCTTCACTTCTAAAAGCCGAAGTGAAGAAAGCAGAAATGTAGAAAAACAGTCCTTGTCGAAGGAGCAAACTTTTGCTTTCCTCAGATCATCAGGGCTTAATTCAGGTACAAAGGTGTTTTTTTGCATGCCAGGGCGGTGTCATTTCCACCTTAGCATACCGCGACCGCATTTTATGTCAAGAAGTTCCCAGCGATAGTTGCAGAGCGTGTCATGCACACGCTAAGTATCTAGAACACATACTATCGGGGTGTCCCACCCACGCAGGAACGACGTGTCAATAGCCCCCAGTAGAACCGCGGTAAATCACACCTATGGCCACGTCTCACAACCGTGAGATGGGTGGTCACAGGGAACGACGAAATCACAACGAAAGGCCGGCGAAACCCTCGTGTGTCTTGAGGACACGAAGCGACCTAAGGATGACTGCTTTCTGCATTCATCTCGCAAGTGCCTTGGCATATTTATGGCACGCGGGTATGGCTTTAAGGTTACGAACCAGTGATAGTTTCGCACCTCCGAGAGCACCTATCACAAGGATAATTACTTGCACCGAATATTTTGGGTGCAGTCGTTGCAGGTCTCTGTTAAGGTCTTGATACCTCTCCTCTTTTTCTTTCTCCTCTACAGTGATGTTGTATTCGGACGGAGCCGAGAATTCGATCCCGAATATAGTTTGCTTCTCGAAGTCTTGGAGAACAATGTCTGGCCTCGAGTGCGCAACGGAGACTGCTGCCCGAAAATCGTAGTTCCAGAAAATTTGGCACTTCTCGTTTCGGACAATTGACTCTATCTCCCTTGGAGCGTTCGCCAGGGCAGAGTCGCGACGAACATCGTAAGAGCGACAAAGATGGTAATAAAGCACTCTGAGGGCCGCATTATTTCTATAGATATACTTAGTTCCTGCATGGGTCGGACACCCCGATAGTATGTGTTCTAGGTACTCAGCGTGTGCATGACACGCTCTGCACCTATCACTGGGAACTTCTTGACATAAAACGCGGCCACGGTATGCTAAGGTGGAAATGACACCGTCCTGGCATCCGAATATAAAACCCTCTGTACCTGAATGAAGCCCTGATGATTTGAGGAAAGCAAAAGTTTGCTCCTTCGACAAGGACTGTTTTTCTACATTTCTGTGAAAGTTTCCGTGCATTTTCTTGTCGAGTAGCTGTTGGTGAAATTTTCCAAACTCTGCTTTCTTTACTTCGGCTTATAGAACTGAAGCATATAGATGGAGTAATGCACTTTCCCCACTTCTGATGTTAAAATTCAGGCAAAAATTAACAATAAAATAATTTATTTTGATAGCTTTGGTAATCTCCGGCCACCTTTGGATCTCTTCAAGTATCTACATAGGTGTTGGTAGCGTAAAATATAATCATGAAAGGTATCAAAACTATGATACATTTGTGTGTGGGCATTTATGTCTGAAATTTGTATGTAATCAATTCAACTCTTAAAGTATGTATAATCTATATAAATTCAGAGACTAATGATTTCAAGACAGTCAAATGCTAGCCGTCATCATGGATGATTCATTGACACTAACATTATCGGGATCTTCCTCCATCCTAGAAAGTCAGTATTTTCCTCCAATTCAGTTATCTCCATATAAAAATTACGCTCTTGGTCTTGTTGAATTTCTAACCTTCAATTCGATACCTAATGTAGATATTGGTCAAAATAAATTTTATGTGGGTGATGAAATAACTGAAATACCTGCAGAAAGTTATGAATTTTTTCCTGTGGTGCCACCTGGATATAAGATAGTGGATGTACCATCTCATGTCATTTACTTACCAGTCGCCGTGCAGACAATAGATCATATAACGCTCCGTATAGTTGATCAAGACAGACATTTGGTTAATATTCGTGGGGAAATTATAACAATGAGACTACACATCAAGTCTTTACGATAATGGGTATTGTTTTCAATAAAAAGGTTGGCTTCAGCTATAATACTTTATAACCATGCCGCAAGCGCATCAGTCGACAACGAGCTACCAAAGGGTTAACACCTCCAAACTTGCTGCTGACAAGGCTGGGCCGCCAAGTTACACCACTCGCAAAAATAGAATAAAAAGATTCAAAATTTTGTGTGCTTGCATCTGTATTTTTGTGTATCGACGTTTTATTGTTTTTCATGGAAGAGGAAATTTTAAACATTGAAACTCTCATGATGTTTGACGAATCTACTGCTCATTGTGAAGTACACGCACATCAGACATATATATATATATATATATATATATATATATATATATATATATATAGTTAAAAGTTTGTCATAGGACAACCGCAGGATTTCGCCGGGAGCGGGTGCTAATCTGAAAAATTGCACCCGCTCCCAGCGAAACCTTGGCACTTCCAAGAGCGCCGATGATCAAGACGATTAGCTTAACAGAATATTCCGGGTATAACCGTCGCAACTCCCTTATAAGGTCTTTATACCTCTCTTTCTTTTCTTTCTCCTTGGCTGTGACGTTTTTGTCAGCTGGTGCCGAAAATTCGATAACGAACATGGTTCGTTTCTCGAAGTCAAGGAGAACTATGTCAGGCCTCGAGTGCGCAACAGAAACAATTGTCGAGAATATGAAGTTCCAGTATATGCGGCACTTCTCATTTTCGACAATTGACTCTATTTCTCTAGGAGCGTTTAGCGGAGAGGTATTTGGGCTAATGCCATAAGAGTGACAGAGATGGTAATAAAGCGGGAATGTCTTGGCTCAAAATGTGGCGACGGTATGCTAGAGTGGAAATGACACCGTCTTGACATGCCAAAATGAAGCCCTCCGTGCCCGACTTCAATCCGGGTGATCTAAGGAAAGCAAACGTTAGCTCATACGACATCGACTGATCTTCCACATTTCTGTGGAAGATGCCGTGCATCCTCTTATCGAGGAGCTGTTCGTGGAAGTTTTTCTCCTGTGCTTTCTTAATCCGGGCCTTCAGGAGTGAGTATTCAAGATGGATAAGATTTGATGCATTTTGCTCAACCCTAGTATTGAAGTCAAGGCCGAGTGTTTCAGCAGCCTCCTCCGCTGCTTTGTACAGAAACGCCCCTTTTCCCACTTCTTCGTGTTTCCTGACCATTTTAAGAAGAGGGTCTTGTCCATTTGCAACTATATGTGCTGTACCCAGAATGAGTCTGTTGTGAAAAAATTCAAGATTCAGTATTCCGCGACCACCTAGGCGGCGTGAGATGTAAAGTCGCGGAACAGAAGACTTAAGGTGCATGCTCTTGTTCATGTGCAAAACCTTTCGCGTCCCGATATCAAGGGATCTGAGCTCGTCCTTCGTCCATGGAACCACTCCAAATGAATAGAGTACTACCGGGACGGCAAGCATGTTCGTTGCAGATAATTTGTTTCTCGCCGACAGTTCGGAAGACCAAATCTGCCGGATGAGACGTTTGTATCTGCATCGGAGAGTATCCTTTATAGATGTCGCGTCCTGAATGCGGCTCTGTGGCACGCCCAGGTATGTATAGGTCTCTCCAGCGCAAAGGTGTCGTATAGCGCTTCTGTCAACGAGCTCAGGATCTTCGGGGATGCCATTAAGTTTTCCTTTCCTCAAATTAACCTTGGCGCATTTCTCTAACCCGAATTCCATTCCAATCTCTTGAGTGTACTCTTTCACAATTTTCAGAGCTAGATGTAGTTTCTCTTGATTCCTAGCATAGATCTTAAGATCATCCATGTAAAATACATGAGTGACCTTATGCTTTCGGTTTTCAGGTTTTCCGCAGAGATACCCTTCGGAATGGCGAAGTGCGACAGATAGTGGCAATAATGTGAGGCAAAAGAGGAGAGGGCTCATGGTGTCGCCCTGAAATACACCTTTCTGAAAGGTGATACTGTTAGTGATCACACGATGTTTTCCAGATGAGATAGTAAATCTGGTTTTCCAAAGCGGCATTAATGTCTCTATGCACCTCACGATGTGTGGATGAACCTTTAGGCTTTCCAACAGACAGATGATAAGTCTATGGGAGGTTGAATCGAAAGCTTTCCGGTAATCAATCCAGGCCATCGATAGAAATCGCTGATAGTATGCTGCGTCTTTACAGACACATCTATCGATGAGCAAGTTCTCCCGACATCCCGCTACGCCTTTCTTTGAGCCATGTTGTTCATACATCTCTCGCCATACAGGTCCAATTGTCCGAACAATCCTATCATTTAGGATAGCTGTGAAGATCTTATACAGTGTGTTCTGACAAGTTATTGGCCTGTAATTCTTAGGGTCAGCTAAGTTGCCCGTCTTCGGCAGGAGCACTGTGCGCCCTTCCACCAACCACCCCGGAATAGGCTCTTCCGACTTTAGATATGAGGTAAAAATTCGGGCTAGATGCTGGTGGGTTGAAGGAAACTTCTTCCGCCAGAAGGTCTTGATGCCATCTGGTCCCGGAGCGGAATAGTTCTTCATGCCTCTTAATACGTTTTTCACCTCCTCGGTAGTGATAGGTGGGCATTCCTCCTCAGCTGTGATGAGGGCATTGCACAGCTCCTTGAAGCTGTTTATGTTCTTTGAGCCTTCTTTAAGTGGATGTTGGACTTCGTAGACTTCTCTCCAAAATGCTTCGACCTCCTCTGGTTTGGGCGGATGGTCGACAGTAACTGGAGGGTCTTGGAAGAGTCGAGATGGGTCAGACGAAAACTGTTGATTTTCTCTGACCTACCTCTCTCTCCGCTCTAGACTTCTCCTAGCGTCAGATAGTACTCGTATTCTGTCAACAATATGCTGCCTGATGGTCAGTAGCTTTGACTTGTTGATTGTGTGATGACGGATCCGCAGTTCGCGCGTGAACTGTCGAACCTTGGCAGTGAAAGTCCTGCCAGATGTTATGTAGTCAATCACACACTGAATGCGGGACGCATACTGTCTTGCCCAGCCTATCTTTGTGCTAAGTTGATGCATTCGTCTTTTGGTCTTATGATCAACCGTTGGTTTTGTTTTACGGTTTGCATATGCCAAAGTTCTCGCTGCATTGTACACACTAAAATTGATAGTCCAGAGGTCGGATTCTTCGGAAAAATCTCCACGAAGCTCATCATCCAGTTCAGTCAGATCTTTGGGCTTGGGAGAAACCTGAATGTTGATGTTTCTCCGGGTCTTGAAGCATCGTTCTCCCTCTATTGGATGCCTGTTCGAGGCTGGTCTCAGTGTCGCCTCTCTTTCTCTGTTGCCGGCTTGTTCTGGCTGCGGTTGTGTAGGCGCTCCGCTTATATAACCCCTTTTCCGGAGGTCCTCGGCACGGTTTCGCAGCCGTTTTTGCGAAAAATCCGAGAGCTCTGGGTGTTTCTCGCACCACAGAGCATGCAGTCGCGCCATGTAACCTATTCGTTCAGGGGCCATACTGGTATCATAGCACTCCAGCAGGTCGTCCCTGAGTCGATCCGTCCACTCAAAAGTAACGAGATTTCGCCGGTCAATCGCATTGACTCCGTCTTGATTGGCTCCCCCAACTCTAGGGTAGTCGGCATTGTTGTCCGACCCATTGTCGGGAGCCCTGCGCGTTCGATTGTTTTGAACCGCACGTCCTACAACTATGTTTGGTATTGTCATTGTTGTTCCCACGAGCAGCTAGGGAAAAGGGTTAGTCCATCCTTGTAGAGCCCCGCGTGCAAGGATAAGGCTGATACTCTGAGAGGTCGCCCGGTATCCCAGAGTCACCGTTTGAGACACCACACCCAGGTGCCATTCAGCTTTCGGCACGGTTGTTACGCCTCCGCTTGGGGGTTATTCCTTCGGGTCCATCCCTGGACAATTGTCCGCGACTGCTTATTAATTATTGTAACCATATTCAGCAGAAACCCTTGGTACAGGGACCCTCTATCCGCAACCCGAGGACGCGTCCGGTGGCTTTGTCATAGGCCCTTCGGTTCGAATCCCAAGGAATCAAAACCGAATACCGAAATATATATATATATATATATATATATATATATATATGCCTCATCAACCTTCAGTGATAGTGACGAAATTCGAATTTCTGTGCAAAATCGAGATCATTGTCTTCTACCTAGCAAAAGCTCACTTGACGTGCAGGGAAGATTGGTAAAGACTGATGGAACTCCAGTGGCCAATAAAATTTTAGTTTGTAACGCCATCTGTCATTTGTTTGAAAAAGCAAGATATGAAATCAATGCTATTGAAATTGATAGAAATAAAAATGTTGGTCACACAAGCCTTATGAAAAATTATATATCTTCAAATCCTGAACAATCACATAATCATTGTTAGTGCTGAACATGAACTTATTTTGACAAGATCAAAAAGTGGTGAAAATTCCATCTTGCAAACAGCTCCCAATTGTATACAATTAAGCCATTTCCCTTTCAGGGTAGGCGTGACACTACCCGATTCGGGTAGTGTTTCTAGGTGGATAGTTTTCTTGTAGTTACAAGTAACTACAAGTTTGGGCTCACCACACCCATAATATGCCAACAGCACACAGTATTCTCGAATGGTCACCCATCCAAGTACAAACCGCGCCCAAAGATGCTTAACTTCAGTGATCTGACGAGAACTGGTTTTTTCAGCGTGGCATGGCCAATGAGCTGTGTAAAATTGAAATTAATACAGTATAATGGTTTTTACCAAGCGTTAGATTGTCATATTCGCGAAAATTTCAGCTGCTAAAATATATTGAGAACGATCCATCTATTCCAATAAGTTTTCGTACTTGGGAATTCTATGAATATCCTCTACTTCCAACGACTTCAAACCATGTTTGGACTGTGTAAACATCAACACAATTGGAGAAACCGAGATTTTTTGTATTAGGTTTTCAAACAAACAGAAAAAACAATACTAATAAAAACTCTAGTCAGTTTGATCATTGCAACCTGACTAATGTGAAACTATTTTTGAATAATCAGAGTTATCCTTATGGTGATTTAAATCTCAATATTAGCCAAAATCACTATGCTCTACTTCATGAAATGTGTACAAACTTTCAAGCTAATTACTATGGTAAAGAACCACAAACATTGTTGTCGAAAGGAGAATTTATAGAGTATGCGGCTCTATTTGTTATTGATTGTTCAAAACAAAGTGAATCATTGAAATATGGACCTGTTGACGTTCGTTTGGAATTTGAAACTACTGAAAATTTTCCCCGCTGAAACATCAACATATTGCCTCATCTTAGATGATCGTGTGATTGAATATAAACCAATAAGTGGTACGGTGAAAAAGTTGGTATAAAACTATTGTAAGCAGATTGAATCAGTTTAGTTGCTCACGAAATGGAATATGTGGTGGATGTGCAAGGCTTTAGGTGTCCAGTTAATGAATTTATTTTGAAAGAATTAGCTATAGTTCTAATCAATGATGATGCGGTACCTTTTTCTGTTTTGTTTCAACCTCCTTGCGAATGGAGCTGCATCCCACGAAGTATAGATGTATGAATCGATGGTTGGCATATAATTTTCATGGCCTGCAGTGGAATACTGGCGATGTACATTATACGTTTGTGAATGAAATCTTGGAAACTATTTTTAAAGATTCGTAATGTTACTTCATTGAAAAACTAGTTATCTCGAGATAATTAAGAATCAGGTATAAGAAATAAGTATTTTTTCAACTTTTGTAGTTTTAAATTAGTATGTAAGTTTAAAAAAATGTATTTTTTTCATAAATATATATAATTACATAAATTTGAATATAAAAAGCTGTTTTTCATTTATAACCTATAATTTTATATATCTTAATGTTTTTCAGGTTATTAAATAAAGCAATAAATATATTTAACTTGTCATTTATTGAAACCAAGAGCTTTTCTCTTCATAATTGATACAAAAATTATTTTGTACAGTAATAAATACAATAGTTCATAGTTCATATTATTCATTCATACTTTATAACAGTATTCACATTATACATTATTATCATCATTGTCGAAATCCATGAGCTCATGCACTCTATTTTTATACCCCCATGGAAGAGTATCTGTCGAACCAGGAATCAGCACTCGCTTATCATCAAGCCAGCTGAGAGCAATCTTATCTTGTTTAATCAAGTGCACCTCATGGTTTCGACTTCGGATTAAATGTTGAGTCCGAACCAGGTTTTGGCAAGAAATTAGAGTCTGCTTATAATCGTCGAATGTTATTGTTCTTAAAATTGACTCTCTAACCCCTTTTGCTTTTTTCCCCATAGTCTGGTGTATCGAAATTGTGCGAATCTTTTTTAATTGTTACCAAACGTGTTCTGAATATAATTATAATGAAAATCATACATTATTATTTTTGACACGTCAAGAACTGTAATTCCTGTATAAATTTGTTTATTGAAATTAATTTTTTTTAAATTCATTTCAGCGATTACCATGTCTTCAGCGAATAAGGTGATGTTATGAAAATTTGGCCTTGCGATTAAATTTTTCGCACCATACCGCCCCTCACATTTGGTTACAAGCCTTACATCTTTATACTTTCTAACATTTTCCATAGTTTTAGCAAAAACTGAATTATTCATTAATTTATAAAAGTTTTCCTCAAACTTATTTACTGATTTTTTCCTCCAGTCTGTATTTAGATCAATGTAATCTTTCAACCATGGTTTCTGTTTAAATTGTAATACTCTATAAACTTTAGTTAGCTTCATTCCCAAGGATAAATAGTTTTTAATATTTCTATAATGAACTATATAATTTTTCTTTGGTAGCAAATTTGGTACTTATTTTGGAATTGTGCATTTTGAGATAGGAGGTATGAAATGTTCTGGGCATAAAGGTAAGTCTTTATGTAAATCATGAAACTCTTCTGAATATTCTAAATCTACCTCTAAGATGTAACCTTCAGGTGAATCGTCAGGAATAATGAAAAAGTTTGATTCATTATTATACTCTGGTTCATTTGGATTGAACTTTAATGCCATAAATCTATTATTTGCCTTTGCATATATATTTGAGCATTGGGAAACCCCACCTCGAATACGTTTTTCAATAAATAACAACATTTCAATATCTGTGAATAAATCGAGTTTAATTCCTGTATGTTTTAACATTGCATCAAAAGCAATTCCCGGTGCTGTGTAATAGTGTAATGAATCTAAATTGTACGTTGAAAAACATGTTTTTCTAACATTTTGAGAAATATCAGCCAAAAGTAAAACATCAGTTTTTAAATAAAGATCAGAGTATTCACTCATAGTTTTCAAATTAAAAGTTTTCCACACTTTACAAGTATGTTGATAATCTTGGTCTGAAATATTTGAATCGTTTAATTTGGAATAAAAAGCCTCTTTTATTGGGAATTGTTTTTCCTGCAGTTTTACCTAACTATCAATATAATCATAAGGAAAAACACCTTTCCTTGTTAATAAATTAAATTCATCATCATTTGCGCAATATTGTCTCGTACTTTTTTTCTCATCATTATTTAAATATGATGGCAATTTTTCAAGACTACTAGGCATACATCTAAAAGAGTCAATAAATCGAAGCTTTACATTTGTGCCTTCTACTTGTTTTGTAAAAGATATATTTCTCTTTGTTTATAGGTAATGATTGAATGCTATCTAGAAAGCTCGTAGCTAAGTCTTTTATTAAAAAATGGCATCATATCCTGACAAGTTATGAGAAACTAAAGGAATCACATGCGATATTTACCTGTAAAATGGTCGTGATCCCGATGTTTGATGTCATCATTTGCAAAAAGCTTTTCACAAATGTGACATGTTGTTGTCCTTTTAAATTCATGCTCTTGCTGCAATGTTAAACGCTCCATTGGGATAATATTTTTTAGAAGTAAATATACTTCCTCAGACACACGTTTTAATTCTTTCATAAACCAATTTATACAGTCTTCTCCTCTATAAACTTTAAGTTCAGATAGAGAATCATCAACATTGCAATATTTATCAGAATCTACACTTGTTGGGACATGTTTTTGGCAATTGGTTGATTCTACATGTGAATTTTTTTCTAATAAACATTCTATATCAGCATAAATTGCCACATCGTCTTTTTCTTCAAATCTATAGTTTTTAAATTTCAATATGTTATTATTTTCAGTTGATAGTATTACCCTGCATTTATTCATATTCTCGCTTGTAGTTATTATAATATAATATAATATATATATATTATAATATATATATACAATATATATATATATATAATATATAATATATTATAATATAATATATAGTATATATTATAATCTCTCACTTGTAGTTATTTACTACAAGTTATCAACCTAGAAACACTACCCGAATCGGGTAGTGTCACGCCTACCCCGAAAGGGAAATGGCTTAATGGTATACTCGCAGTCAACTTCATGATTCTTCAAAGATTTTTCAAATTTGAAATGACATAAACATTGATCACAGAACCAAGTGCAACAATGAGCCTATGTAAATTGTGATTTTACCAATCGGGATAGATTTTTAATCCATGCGAAGTGATAAATTCGATTATTTTCCAAAATATTATCGTCTTCCTCATCTAAATCAATTTCTGTATTTTCAATCATAAGAAGATGAATTGTGGGCTTGTCTTATTTAAGTTGACTTAAATACAGCGGAACAATTTTCTCTTTTTTACTATTTTCATAAGACTCTATACTATAAACATTTATACTTAAATTATTTAATTTCTCAAATTTCGGTATATCATGTAAACTAATAGGAAATTGTATTCCATCATATTTGAGTTCAGCATCGAAATGAGGATAGGAACTAGTACGGTTAGAATGTCTTTCAGCAGGGTACAGAGCTGCCATTACCGACCATAGAAAACAAAAAGCATCAGTATTATCTACATTTACAACTGTTCTTTTATCTCTTACAAATTTTGGTAATCTTATATAAGTTGACAAACCAGCAACCAAAAGTGGTGTATATTTATTGGAACTCTTCAGCTTTAAATAATATTTTCTCTCTTTAATCTCAAATCATTTACCAATATCTGTCAACTCAAGAATGATTTCGTTTTTAGTGTTAAAAATTGTTATTTCTTCTATGTCCCTACCTTCTTCTAATGCACTGAATTTAACAGCTAAAATAACGTTGACTTTTAAACCCCCCATAATTTTGAGAGTATTTTTTATTCGTGCAATGATAATTTTTTTTTTGCATCATCTAAAAAGCTATTCAAATCCTTATGAGTTAAATTTATTATTAAACCTGTTCTAATGCGACTCCTGAAGGCAGTCTCCATGTCTTCCCACTTGATATTTTGTTTGTCCACAGCTTCATTGATCCCTGCTCCTCTTCTCCGTAACTTCTTGAATTTCCGATTTCTGGCTTTTAAAATCCCAACCAGAGATTGCATTATATTTTTTTCATCCAAAGAAATGTATTTTCCTCTTTTCAGGAGTTTATTCAACAGCCGTATGTTTTGGATTCCACCTCGGATCCAAAAATCAATTTTTTCAAATGTGGAATTTTCTTCCAAAATTTCGTACGCATCATCCATCATTTTAATAAGTCTCTTACACTGCTCTGAATTCATTTTTAAAATATTTTCAAAAATATGCTCAGTGAATAATTTTTAAGTTTGAAAAGTCCAACACCAAATACTAGGTAAATTGCACTAAATATTTCCGTTAATTTTCCACTGAATGCTACATACTGAATAGTAGCTAATTGTACACTAAACTCACGTTGAACTGTATATTATTATATTGCTTTCAATTTGTCTGCCAACTCGCTTGGAGGTTTGATATCAACTGGGGAACTCATTTAAAAATCCGAGTTACATATTGTATATTATACATAGAACCATAAGTATGAATGTATAGACTATAGTTGGAGTCTAAGATCGGTCGATGCCTATAGTTGAAAGTTTCTTATCTGGAGTTCAGGCTAGACACCGCGACGCCAAATTACAATACTCATACGTTACGCTTGTGTCACTGTTCCACGATTCTTTACATCCAACTATAGAAACTTGAGATTGGAATTTCAAGAACTGTTTACACCAAACGTATTATTTAAAAAATCAAAGACAGGCTCCCATACTTATGAAAGTTATAAAATGTTTAAACCATTCGTTTGACGGCAAACATTAAAGGCAATACTGCGAAGGGATTTGTTATAAAAAAAAATATCAAACAGATGACACCAGATGAGTGACACATTATTCTCCTGGAATGTATTTATTGAAGACCCAGCAACGTTACACTTACGTTTGTTGCCCAATTCTATGAAAAATATATAACGTTAACAATTCGTTTCTCGGCAAATATCAAAGGTTGAACCGCTAAGGAATTTTTTATTGAAAAATCAAACTCGCTTCTCAGATAAATGATTCTTTAAATTTAACATGAACCACGTTTTTTTAGCACGGAACAGAACCATGTCGGTAACATGTCGGTAACAGGTATCTTGGGTTAGAACACCCCCTACCTATCTATTTATGTTCTTTGGACGGAGAATCTAAAAATGTTGTCCATTTTTTCCTAACTCTAACAGTTCACTAGATACTTGTAGAAAATGACAGTTTTCAATTTTTTATAGAAAATTTTATATGCCTGTAGTTGTTGAGACCGAAAGGTTCCGAATTTTTAATTTGAAAATCATTTATTACAAAATAAAAAGTTTTATCGGTTGTAAAATTTTAATCCTTAGCAGATGTCAACTGTTTGGTCCCAACCGTTCTGGAAATGGCAGGCCCTGTCAGTAGTAATAAAACCAAGACATTAATAATCCTTCCTGTCTCAAGACAAGTCTACCTGGTCTCTTGTTGGCACATCTACAGCCACAAATGCAAGAGAAGTCTGTATATCTCCAATGTCTAGCTGGTGAGATGGAACCAGACATCATGGTCTTGAAGACATATTGAAGACATTCAAGACAAAATCAAGACTAAATATTTTTACACAGGACGGAATATAAGGTTAGAATTTTACTAGGTATTTATTTATTATTTAGCATCAAGTTCACGCGACTACTTATCGGCTTTTATATTGTTTAAGTTTTTATATTAGCAAAAACGTTGTTCGCCACATTGCAGTTGAAAATGGTCTGAAAATTTTCATCTAGTGTTATTTTACCAACAAAATTTATCATTATTGATAAAAACCTAAAAATATTGTTAGTTTTTTGTTGTTGCAAACTACATGTATTTCATTTGATTGATTAATTTAATCATTTTAAGATCCATGAAATAAGTTTCACAAATTCATGTTCCTGATACTGGAAAATGTGGGTTTTCCATTGCAGATGATTAACTGATTTATTAATTATAACATTTTCTGTTGGAAAGTTGTAATCAGTTTTCAGATCTCAAAACAAATTTGATGTTAATGGTATTGCCGTCAAATGCAGTTTGGACAGAGAAAATATTAATATTGGATAATATATTTAACCAAGACATTGTTGCTAATCAGGCCGGGAATGGTATTCTTATTTTTCTATAATTGTATATTACCCTTTGATTTAAAATAATATAAGACTTGAGGAGAAGTAGTTTTTAAATTTGTCAGAATCACATTTGTTTAGAATTATAATGACTGTGTTGTACTTTTTGTAAAATATTTTATTTCATATGTATTACAGGAATATATCCTATATGAGGAACTTCAACTTCTAGTAACGAAAGTGGAGAGAGCATTTCTCGAAATATATTGGCAGATATTTTACAGAAAGTCCCTGTAATACCAACTGATGTTATGCTTATGAATGCTCAAATAGGATATTATATGCTACAAGTTTTAAAAGATCATTCTCGTTCTCGAGCTTATTTGATTGCTGCAATGCTTGTGATTGAGTATCCACTATTAGGACACCATGTTAAAGGACAGATCATAGGTAAAGGCTATGAAACCTTAGGAATGCGAATCTATAATGCTGTCAATCACAGGAAAAACGGTAATGATAAAAGAGAGAAAGGGGGCCCCAGATCCCTTATTTAATATGGAAGAAGAGGAAGACGTCTCTAAAATATCGAGAAGACAAGATCAATATGAATTCTGGAGTATCGAGGTACGATCCCTCCGGATGACCTTGGAGCCTTACATGAGAAGCGTTCGTGGCTTTTTCATTTATACAGAGAGCCAACACAATGGAATTCAGTCGAGATCAGTGCGGCTTTAAATCTCACATTTTATTCTCAGCGGATGATGATAAATGCTGAAAATAGGTGTATTCCAGAATTGATTATGTGCTGGTCATTTCTAGGTGAGTAAAATACTTGCTGCAGCATGCATCAAGTGTAATTTATGATAAAGATGGCCGTTTAGGAAAAATAATAAATAATATATGGCACGAAAATCTGACATCGACTCTGCCTGCCCTGAAAAAAACGTCAGATTAAAGAGTATTGCTTCGGATTCAAGAGATGTTCTCTGGAAATCTGCTTTGCGACAACCTCGGATTGGGACGGAAGCACAATACTTGTTAGTGCGAGAGTTCACATATACCGTCAAATCTTGAATACGTCTGAATGCGAATTGAGAGATTTCGCGTTCAATGCGTGTTAATGCGAGAGTTCAAATATCTTTCAATGCTATAAAATGCGATTGAATACGAAACAGAATTTGTCTCAATGCTATTGAATGCAAAGCAGAAAATATGCGATTGCTAAGTATTGAATCGCATTCATGAGATGTTCTCTGGAAATCTGCTATTCGAGAACCTCGCATTCAAAGTGCAATACTTTTTAATACGTTATAATCTGAGGTTTTTTGCAGGGTGCATTCAAGCAAAATTGCAAAGCTCTTTTTGTTTAAGCTCCAAATCGAAAAATAATAAACCAAAAAATTCTACAGATTTCAAGTATATCGAGGAAATGATCATCGAAGCAGAGAACGAATACAAAGATTTGCAAAATGAAATTCCCAATGCTATCTTGGTATTTAAGTTACTGGTCAGCTACTTAAGAGAGGACGAGGATAACAATTTTCGTATTTTTATGTAAATAAATGTATGTAGAAAACTTGAAGCCTCCTACTATTAACTTATTTACAGTGAGTTTAAACTGAAAATATAATTATTTTTTCGGGTCTTCATTAATCTCATATTGTTTCAAATAGGACACTTATACAGATGCAGATACGATGAACTCAGCACCACCGCTCTATTCCGTCGTAATGATAAGATGTATATACTTTAGACTCTTTGTCTCACAATAAAATGTCTATTTTAATTATTTGTATTTTCCATTCCTTGTACAGATTTTAAGGTATAAAGATATCTTAATTACAGGGAAATCGATCTTTGATCCTTTGGCGCAAGTCAGCGCGTAGTTTTGGAGAAAAAATAATTATAATAGCGAACGATGTTCTTTAAGGTATTGGAAATGCCTTTGCCTCATACTACGTCTTCGGATAAGCGTATCTAGCTGGTTTATCTATGTCATTAGAATTTCTGCAAAGGTATCTTTATTTAATATATTTCATATATCATTTATTGTATTATATGCATTAATTGTATATTTGAGTGGTTCAAAATAAGCGACTGTTTAAATGTTCACGGGCGCCTGCAAATGCGGATAGCCTAGACAAAATAAAAATATGCCTATTTTTTTGTTTTTCTGTAGAGTCATTTTTCAGCTCTCTAAAATGTTTTTAAGATTCGGGTCGAAGTAATGTTACAAGTGATAAAACTGTGAGTCCACTCTAAGAATTCGCCTAAGTGGCCTCTGGTCACTAATCCGCTCTTCCTTCCTCTTATTATTACACTTTTGTACCTAGAAACCTACACCCTACAACTTTATTACTTATAAAGTCTTATTCTTGTCCCACTACCGTTAGGGTCAGTTTGTATTTCGAGTCACCAACAAAATTCGGCTCGGCGTGGTTCATTGCACTCGCCATAAAGGCTTCACCTGTTAACCTACGAACGAACTTAAAGTAAAATTATCAGTTTTTCCCCATTCTTTTTATTGTAAATCTTTGACCATTTTAGTTGTTCTTTTCCAGATTTATTCTGAGAGGTTTAAAGTATATTTTGTACAAATTTCACTTCACACAAACTTAACCAAAACGTGCGACAAGTCTGCAAATATTGCAATTTTGGTAGAAATCTTCTTGTTGTAAAATTGTTACATAATATTTCTAAAATATGAAAAGTTGACAGAATCCATCTTGAAATCTCGGAGAACAAATAACTCTAAAATTCGATAAATTGATTCATAATTTATTATCCAAAATTGAACTTGAAAAAGAAGTTGTATTTTCACGTGTTAACTTCCATCATAAGAGGAAGAATAATTGCTTTTACATGGCTGAAAAATGACTCTACAGCAAAACAAAAAAAGCTGACTTGGTAAATTTCTTATTTTCCTGAGACGTGCACGAGGCATAATCTCAAAGTGAAGTATATAATTTGGGAGGTGAATATAGGTGTAACTTTTTTTACACACTTAAATACATAATCGTTTATTAAAAATGAGTTATTTGGTGTGTTCGATTTTATCTTTTCTTGTACATTTACTTTGTCATTCTTTTAATACTAAGAAGATTTTTATATAATTTTATTTTTGGGAGTTATAGCCAGTTATTATTTTAGAAGTGTATACATTATTTGTTTTTGATAAGTTTAAATTGTGTAAAACTTCTGTTTTAATGAAACTCCCACGAATTGTATTTATTGTAGAGAATATTTTTAGGAAAAAAATAAGCCGCGTTAATGATAAAGATGCCGCTGTCCGGAAGGATCGACCCACTGCCGTGTAACCAATCAGAGCAATCTACCGGATACCAACCTAGCGCCCGGCACCAGACATCTATACACAGCCAAGAAAAAATAGGCATATTTTTATTTTGCTTAGGCTATCCGAATTTCCAGTCGCACCTGAACATTTAAACAGTCGCTTATTTCGGACATTATATTTTGGGCATTCTATTGTACATGCATAATATTTTGGGATGGAGTTCCGAATAGCGTAAACCGCCGATTTTTTTGAGACTCCGTATACTTATGTATTTTGACGCGCTGATTACGAAAATGATAGTGAAAATGTGCGGAAATTTTATTTTCACGGTGAAACCATGAGAAAACCATAAAAATCATGTTTTTTTTTGCGATTATCTCAGCTAATATGCAAAATAAAAAAAATGTCTCAAACAAAAGTTGTAGACATCATTGAAATACATATTTTTTGTTCAAAACATTTTTTTCTGCGAGTGATAGTTTTCGTGAAAATCAAATATATCGATTTTCATTTTTAAAAATCCCATATACCACGGGTGTTCGGTTAAATTGCAGAATAGGGGCGTCACCTTTGTTTTTGCTGCAAAAAAATTTTTTTTGGGGTTGAAAATTATTGTTACTTTTCTTATAAAAACGAGTCAAATATGGGTGTCTCACGATATGGGAATGTTCGTATTTACCTGATCGTTTAAAAGAAGGTCGTGTGTGACATAAGTTATTTTTCTGACCTGTCACAGGGGTGCCTACCCGCCCCCACAACACCTGGGAAAGGGGGTCGTGTGTGACATAAGTT
>CAKNYM010052713.1:645735-677575 GCA_932195095.1 Andricus curvator | reverse complement strand
TTTGCATTTGTTTTATACAGAAAAATGTATAAAACATATGAAAAATATCATCGTTGATCTAACTGTTTTATACTACTTTAGTACAATTTATCTTATATTTAACATTTAATACTGTGTTCCATATTACGCGCTGTACATTACCCGCTCCCCCCCTATCTCCAAATATAACTTTCTTTATTTTACGATGATTCCGAAGAAATTCCATGATTTTATTCTGTTGGATGAATCTCTTTGTTTATTAGAACAAAAATTGCCATTATGCAAATGAAACAAGACTCATGTGGTGTTTTAAGGAATGAACCAACATGCGTTTCCGGAGTATTCGTTACAGCTTGTGTTATTTACCAAGTTGCCAAATGTTGATCGAAGAACTCAAGCTGTCGTACACACAGGTAGAACTCGATGACAATGAGTTTGCTTGCATCGAGGATGTGGTCACCATTGTTCGACTTCCAATTGGTTTCGTTGCACATCTGTCTTTCCCAAGACAGTTTTCGTTCGTAAATTCGAAAATGAATCTTCTTGAAACGAGGCTACATCCGATCATATAGATTATACAATATAGGTTAAACAGAAATCTTTTTCCACTGAGGCCTTCATTTCTCAATTAATGCAAATGTAGAAAAAATTAAATTACATATATTATTTTACATTTAAATGGTCTATTCTAACTTAAACCTTTACCTTCAAATTAATATCAAATTCGGTATCAATTAAGTCAAATAATTATTCGTTATCACTTTTCAATCTGATTTCGAATATGTAAGAGATGCTAGCGTCTCAGTAGTTACATTTTATGTAAAAAAAAAAGATTTCTTTTATTATCAAAAACTTTTTATGTCGTATGATTATCTTGTGAATATTTAATATTTAGCCAGTTTTATAGTTATTTTTGTGTTAAATTTTTTTTAGCTAGCTTTGAAAAATCTGTTGGGCATATCAGCACTTTCGACTGATAAAAGTACATCAGAAAAAAAATTCAAGAAGATGAGGGATTGGAAAATAGATTCTAATAGTAAGAAGATAGTTGTTGATGTCTTTTTATCCGTTAAAAGCTCTCATATGTTCCAAACATTGCTTAATGCCAGCTAAAAAAAGATTATAGTGGGAAAAAAACATAAATTAAAATAATTATTCATAATAATTTCTGGGGGATTGTATTGACCCTCAATGATAAATTTCGTATAAAATGTTGATGTACGTTGTTGGCTGTAGGATCAGGTGAACTGATAACAAATTGCTTCAAGCGTTTCGGCGCACACTGGTGGCCCTCATCAGTGAATTTTATGAAATTTTGTAAGAATTTGTAAGAAATCTTTGCTACAGTGACGAGATTATTTTCTCGAGAGGAAAAAAACAAGATCTAAACGTCTACACACTACTCAATGTTCACATTAATGTGAACATTGAGATAGTATGTACAGAGGCGGCGTGCGGAGCCCTAGGGGGCACAGGTGCCCATGCCCCCCCCCCCCCCCCCACTAGAAAGCGATCAGGGAGGGACAAAGTATTGATTTGCCCCCCTCTGAAATCGAATGATTAAATTCTTCGGATCATCGGAACTGGAAATCTTTCAATTCTTTCTTGCTTTGTTCAATCATTGGAACCTATCTGGAATCTTTGTGGAATAATAGAAGTCATTCTGAAATCTTTTAAATCTATCTGAAATATTTAAAATCTTGGTAAAATCTTTATAAAGTCTTTGAGATATCATGGCAAACTTTGTCGAATCTTTGTGAAATCTTTGCGAAATATTTGGTAATATTTGTGAAATTATTCAAATCTTTTTTAAACCTTAGGGAAATCATTGAAATCTTTCAAACCTATCCGAAATCTATCTGAAATCTTTGTGAAATAATTGAAATCATGCTGAAATCAGCTCAGTTCATTTTTGAAATATTTTATACATATTCGATATATTTGTGAAATCTTCGAAATCTTTGGGAAATCAGTGAAATCTTTGTGCAATATTTAAAATTTATCTTAAAACTTTGCGAAATATTTGAAATTTTTGTTCAATCTTTGAAATCTGTCTGAAATCTTTGTGAAATAATAGAAGTCTTTGTAAAATAAGAGAAGTATTTGTGAAATCTTCTAAATCCATCTGAAATCTTTGCAAAATATTCTAAATCTTTGTGGAATCTTTATGAAATCTTTGTGAAATCTTTATAAAATCTTCGGGAAATCATTGCAATTTTGTCAAATCTTTGGAAATCTTTGAAAAATATTTGAAATATTCGGTAATATTTGTGAAATATTTGGGAAATCAGAGAAATCTTCGTGCAATATTTGAAATTTATCTTAAAACTTTGCGAAATATTTGAAAATTTTGTTCAATCTTTGAAATCTATCTGAAATCTTTGTGAAATAATAGAAGTCTTTGTAAAATAATAGAAGTATTTATAAAATCTTTTAAATCCATCTGAAATCTTTGCAAAATATTTGAAATCTTTGTGAAATCTTTATGAAATCTTTGTGGAATCTTTATGAAATCTTTATGAAATCTTCAGGAAATCATTATAATTTTGACAAATCATTGAAAAATCTATGGAAATCTTTGCAAAATATTTGAAATATTCGGTAATATTTTTGAAGTTATTTAAATCTTTGTGAAATCTTTCGGAAATCATTGAAATCTTTTAAATCTTTTTGAAATCTTTGGGAATTCTTTAAAAATCTTTGCGAAATATTTCAAATAATTTTGAAATATTCGATAATATTTGTGAAACTATTAAAAGCTTTGTGAAATATTTGAGAAATGATTCAAACCTTTTTGTAATCTTTCAAATATATCCGAAATCGTTGAAATCTTTGCGAAATCATTAGGAAATCATTGAAATCTTTATTCAATCTTTGAAATCTATCTGAAATCTTTGTGAAATAATAGAAGTCTTTTTGAATTCTTTGAAATCTTTGAAATCTATCTGAAATATTTGCGAAATCCACACGAAGTCCAATCTAAGGCCAGTTTCGGGGATTGCCTCCCACTGGCCGTAGCACTAAATTAGTCATTGGAAACGTAAACAGTCAGGGCCGTGTGGGCAATTTCTGTTGGATTTTTCTCCCGCTTTTGTCGCTCGCTACTGGTGGCGACGCATTGTTGACATTGCCTGTGCGCTGAGAAACTGCGTGGGCCAGCAGTTCTAGGAAGAACTACATCAGTCGGCCTTATATTGGACTTCTTGTGTATTTGAAATCTTTGTGAAACCTTTGAAATCTTTGGGAAATCATTGAAATCTTTGTGAAGTTCTCGTGAAATCTTTGTGAATATTTTTGAAATATTCGGTAATATTTGTGAAATTATTGAAATCTTCGTGAAATCTTTGAGAAATTATTGAAGTCTTTGTAGAGTCTTTTAAATCTATCCGAAATCTTTGAAATCTTTGTGAAATCATTAGGAAACCTTTTTTTAATCTTTGAAAGCTATCTGAAGTCTTTGTGAAATATTTTTAATCCATCCGAAATCTTTTCGGAATATGTGAAATCTTTTAAAAATTATTGCAATCTTCGTTAAATCTTTTAAATCTATCCGAAATCTTTTCGAAACCTGTGAAATCTTTGGGTAATCATTGAAAGGTTTGTGCAATCTTTGAAATCTTTGTGAAATCTTTGGCAATGTGAATTTTATACCTGTATTTATCATTTATTATTTATGTTCAATTTTTACGTAGTGTAATATTATTATACTATGTCCAAATTGTACCATTCAATATTATAAGTCTATGCCCTTGCCCCCCAATAGAAAAAAGGCTCCTTGCTTCTGAGTATGCAGACTTAATAAAATTCACTGATGAGAGCCACCATTGTGTGCCGAAACATTGATAACAATTGAATTGTTTTCAGTCCACCTGACCCTGAAGCCAACAACGTACATCAACACTTTCCACGAAGAAAATTATTGTTCATGAAAATAAAAAAAATTATGGAGATAACCATTTTTTTAATACGCAGTTTGCTCACATGTAAAATCAAGCCATATAACAATAAACTCTAAATTAATTGTCCTTTATTACTTTTTTATAGCTTTTTGCGTATTATTTTTGATTCACCAAATTTTGGTTTCTGCAACCATAACTACCATACTGAATTAAAATTCCTATTAATTTATCGCACGCTTCACCGCCTCTCCCCTATTCCCCTCTTTTTCCATTTTTCTCCTTTTCCCACTTAAATGTAAACTGAACTAATAGAATCCAACAAGAAAATCCAACTATTTTTCGTTAAAAGTTTATTCTTTTTGGTTGAACAGTTTAGTATTATATATATTTGGTTGAGAGTTCATCTTTTTTGGTTATGAATTTTATTATTTCGTTAAAAATTTAATTATTTTATTCGAAATTATCTTTTTTGTTGAAGTCATCATTTCGGGTTAGAAGTTCAACTTTTTTTGAAGAAAATTCATCTTTTTGGCTTAAAACTTCAATAATTTGGTAGAAAGTTTAAATATTTTTTTCAAAATTAAACTATTTTTTTCAATTTGTGTTTTTAGATGAAAATTAACTTTTTTGTTGAAAATTTATATTTTTGGGTTTAAAGATTATTCTTTTTTGCTTGAAAACTTAACAATTTGGTAAAAAATTCAACTACATGGTTGAAATTGAACTTTTTCGTTGAAAATTCATATTTTTCCTTTGAAAATTCAACTGTTTTGTAGAAAATTGATCTTTTTGGTGGAATTCAATTGTTTGTGATTTAAAATTAAAATCTTTTCCAAGTGAAACTTCCTATGGCGCACCGCGAGAAAAAATACTTTCAGATGAAGAGCGAAATGGATCTCGAGCTTGGTGGTCGCGTGGACTTGCTTGGATGTAATGTCACACTCGGCAACGTCCGCGGCGGCTCCGTGCGACGCGTTGGAGATTGCCAAAAATGCAGTCGAGTGAGTAGTGCGATCACGCGGCATAGATATAAGGGAGTGGGGAAGTCGTCCTACAGAACATTACACACACGTAAATGCCGAAATTAATGTTGACGAAATAAGACAGGCAAATAATGAGTGGAACACTTTTCAAGATTTACTGTAAATGAATTATACACGATGTACTCATTCAAAAAAACAATGTACATTCTACCTCATCACTTTTAAAATTGTAAATTGCACATGGTAAAATCGGAAATAAATATGATTCTCCAAGTCGCCATGTTAATTAAAGAATTTAATTTTTCAACATCCCCAAATTCGCCACAGAAGTTCCCCTTCCCTCGCCTGGTCCAAGCAGGCAGCACGTTTTTTTTTGGTTGAATATTCAACTACTTGGTTAAAAATTAAGCTCCTTTGTTAAAAATTCATCTCTCTGGTTGATGATTCGTAATTTCACTTTAAAATTCATCTCTTTGGTAGAAAATGAATCTTTTTGAATAAAAATTCAACTTTTTGGTTAAAAATTCATCTATTTTATTGGAAATGCAATGATTTACTAAAAATATGAGGAATTTGAAACGTTTTAATTTTAGTTTAATATTAGTGCCTACATTAATTTTACTTGAAAGAATTTATACAAGAGATCCGATATAACAGCAGTTTCGGGGGTTGCTTCGAACTGGCCTTGCTTGTAAATCGGTACCCTCGAAACGTAAATAGTCGAGGCCGCCTGAACCTTTTCCATAACATTGCGCAATATACTCGACTGAGTATGACTGAGCACTCTTGCACTGCGTCCCTTCCGAGGCGTGGGTCGCAACCGTCTCTATCGGATCTCTTTTGTATTACTCTCATTTGATGAAGAATCTTCTTATATCCCCTGTTTTAGAATATTTCGGACTGTGAAGCCAGTTACCTCTATATTAAGATTAATTTTTAATTACAACTATACAGAATTGATTTATATTTGGGGTTTAGTCCTGTTTTATAACGTCTTGAATTTTAGCTTATAATTCTTAAAAAATAAATCAACATCTTGTAAAAAAAGAGGAAAATCGGGTCAAAATTCTCAATTTTAGGTGATTTTTGAAATTTAAGGAGAAAAAGGGGGATAAGGTAAAAAAGGGAATAGACTGTGATCCCTGGTATACCATTAAGCCATTTCCCTTTCGGGGTAGGCGTGACACTACCCGATTCGGGTAGTGTTTCTAGGTTGATAACTTGTAGTAAATAACTACAAGTGTGGGCTCACCACACCCACGATGTGCAAACAGCACTCAGTTTTCTCGAATGGTCACCCATCCAAGTGCTAACCGCGCCCAACGCTGCTTAACTTCAGTGATCTGACGAGAACTGGTTTTTTCAGCGTGGTATGGTATGGTATGTATAAATATCCATGATGATAAAATTACGAAGCAAAACTTTCTAATAAGTCGCCTGGCGAATCAAGTTACTCAAAATTATTCACTTATGACGATATAGCACGTTTAATTTACACTACTAGCCTCAGTTAATTACTTTTTAGTTGGTTCAAAGTTGGGTAAATCTGAAACGAGGCATCTGGAACCAAGAGAGAGGAGAAAGGGAAATAATTGCTACTCCATGACAATATATGTAGAAAATCAAAGAGAACCGCGCTATGTTCAAGAATTCAATTAATTATTTACCCTCCAGAAGCACGTAGTAAACGTGCAATTAAAATCATAAGCAGAGCACAGATTCCTCTCTTCATGCTCGACTTATGCAAATCTGTAAATAATCGACAGACCACCGGAAGCAAAGAAGTAATCTGTAACTTTCTCATGAATCTTTATAGACAATTAACACTGCTAGTAGAACTACAAGCTAGCATAACTGATCTTTTCAAATTAATCACCATATAACATGCAATATCACCAAGTCTTACATTCTTTTAGCAAATTAAATTTTAGTGTCGTTATTATTGCGTGTCTGTTATAATGAATATTTGTATTATTATGGTGTTAAATATAAATATATAGTGATTCTATTCCAAATATAAAAAAGTTCTTTGGGACCGTTTAGCATATTTATTTCATTTGAAGAAATATTTCGCATGCTACAAAAAATCAACTTTGAAGTATTTTCACCATGGCTAGGTACATCAAGAAAAACTCATTGATTATACATATATCTTTATTTAAGGTTCAGACTTCAATTTCAATTTTGAAATTGTTTGATCTGATGAGACATATCGATTAACCTACTGACAAATCTTCCACGAATCACTAGCATACTAGTAATTGTCAAAAACACGGTTTTAGATGTAGATTATTGATATCAGCAAAACTTCTTCGATTTTTAAAATACAATATATGGCTATAGTCGAAATATTTGTTTGCACAACAGAACACATCAATTGACCCATTTGCGAATTTTCCATAAAACTCGTATATGTACCGATTTATGGATTCAATAAGCTAGAATTTATTATTATTTTTTTTTTACTAAAAATTTTGTTTGCTCAGTAAAAAATGTCTGTCTACAAGGAAGAAAATTTATGATGTCTTCAAAGAAGTGAAGTTCTTATAAAGTTAAAAATATATATATACTTATTCAATGTTGAGAGTCAAAAGTATTTATTTGACAGATTTTCTAAATTCCTAAACTGTTTCCAATATATTAAATTCTTTTCCGACTATTTCATAAGATATCATTATTTCGAGAAACTCACATTTTTTTAAAATGAAAATTGTATTGAAGAACTATTAGGTAATCGAATTATAATTAGGAATAACAACATTTTAGAAGCTATTGCGGAAAAAAAGTTTGAAAAATTTGATGTAACTCCTAGAAACAAGAACGTTTTTGAAAATAACCAAATTCGTTAAAAAGTATGATGATTTTTTTTACTGTAGCATTTTCTATTAAGAATATTTGAGATTATTCTCAAATTTCTAACAGAATATTCTAGAATTGTCCAGAATAATGTAGATTGTCTACATTTTTGGCACATTTCGATGTAATTTGACCCCAGAAACTCGAAAAAGCAATGTTTAAAAAATGTCCGTGTGTTTGTAACTTTTTCTGTTTACCATATCTCGAAAAGTAAAAGAGAAATGGTCATGAAATTCGGGCCAATTAGAAGTAGTCTTTTTTGCTTTCAGAAATTTGAAAAAAAAATTTACCATTTTTATATGAGAAAAACCTTTTTGATATTCAAAATAGAAACGAACTATATCTTATGTATTTGTCCGCATCTTCGAGCCTCATCGATGGACCTATTGTTGAGCCTTTTATGACTTACAAGAACCGATTTATGAATTTTTTTAAAATTGGTTTATTTTGTTTATACAAGAAAAACTTTTTTGATATCAGGAATACTGCACTACTATATATCTGCATTTGTTCGCGTCTTCGAGACGCGTCGCATAACCTTTTGAACAACCTTTTATGACCTCTATTGATATAACAATAGCTATTTATAATTTTTCAAAATATATTGTTCATCTTGTTTTTATCAGAAAAACATCGATTGACCTATTGACGGACCTTCGATGACATTTCATGGTCAATCAATAGCGACTTATTACGTTTTAAAAAAAGGTTACATTGTTAATATGAGGGAAGTTTTTTATTGAATTTGGAATGTTACACCACCGTAAGCTAAAAAGTTGTCCGTTATAACAAAACACATTGATTGACCTTTTGATGGTCTCCCTGGTTTTCTGGTATTGAAATTGTCAATTCTTTCGCTTCTTAGAGAAAAACCTCCCTCTATAAGGAAGCAAATTCATTTGATACCTATATATGGAAGCAAAGTGCTCATAGGATGTGCACAAATAAACACACTCATAGTGAAGACATCCATAATACTTTCCAGTGTTATTTTTCTTCTTCTATGTATGTATTTATATAAAGCCTCTCTAAATTTTAGAATATTCTATATTTTTCTGGAATATTTTGGAATTTTTTCTCATTATTCTAAAATTATATAGAATATTCTAGACTTTTTTTTTTAGATTTTCATCAGAGTATCTTTCTATTTCTTTTTAGTATATTATCAAATGTTTCGTCGGGTTAGTGCAAAAAACAGCCTATTCAGAAAAAGTGTCAAGAAAGCAAGAAATTTGGATTTATATGCAAGTACTTACTACGACAATGTTGTGAATATGTTGTCTTATCAATTTCAATGCAGATCACAGTTATATATTTATTATGAACGTGAAATACCGTTAGACGATAATAAAAAAAGACCTATGGGAGTTCATGAGTACCCTGGTGGAAAAATATCCCTGTATTTTTTCAGCGGCCTTTCTGCAATCACGTTTGCAGATAAATTCAGATAAATCATCCTTCCTTTATCTGTAAAACTCCCTAATTTCTCTGCTAATTAGGTCTCACGGATATTTGTATGAAAATTAGTAAGTAGGGAAAAATTATTTGCAGCGAAATGCAGAGAATCTCGGCATTTCTCTGTCCATCTTCTGCAAATTCTCTGTAAATTAGGTGTGACGGAGATTTGCAGAAAAAAGTACCATGAAGAGACAAATATTTGCAGACAAATGCCGGAAAGCTCTGCTTCTTTCTACAGTTTCACCGCAAACTAGATCTTACGGAGATTTGCAAAAATTTGCTTCGTTCTGTAATTTCTCTGTAAATTATGTGTGACGGAGATTTGCAGGAAAAAGTACCATGTAGAGAAAAATATTTGCAGACAAATGCAGGGAAGCTCTGCTTCTTTCTACAGTTTCTCTGCAAACTAGGTCTTACCTAGATTTGCAGAAAAAGGACTTAGAAGAAATTTGTCGAGCGGAACTGCTTGCAGAAAGAAGCAGACAAAATTTGCTTCTTTCTGTAATTATTCTGTCAATAAGATGTGACGGAGATTTGCAGTGAAAAGACTTAAGAGGAAATTCATCGAGAAGAAATTCTCGCAGAAAAGTTCAGGTAAAGTCTGCTTCTTCCTGTAATTTCTTTGTAAATAAGGTGTGATGGAGACTTGCAGTAAAAAGAATTAGAAGAAAATTCATTGAGAAGCACTGCTGATAAGAGAAAAAACGGGTAAAGTCTGCCGCTTCCTGTAGCTAGATATTTGTTATATTTTTAATTTATTTCCCGTCAAAATAAAAATTTTTTCTCTTTGAATACTTATTGAGTAACTGTACTAACATTTTTTAAAGTGAAAATTGATTAAGTTATTTCGGGAAGGATAAAGAATAAAATTAACAGCATAGTCATAAAATAATATCATAATTTATTTCCACATTAAAAAGTTCCTAATCACCAAGGATTATTTTCAACAAGGTAGACTTTCACGTACATTTTTGATAAAATGGGACAGAAATGCACAAAAATTCAAGGAATTCATTCCCGCAGGACCATGCAAAGGTTCTCTGAATCTTCTTTACTTGTTTCCAATTGCAGTAGTAAAGCAGAGACAATTGCAGATACCCATTACGAACATTTTCAGAACAATGCAGAGAATTGTCTGCAGCAGAGTAATGCAGAGTTTCTCTGCATTTTTCCTGAAGTGTTTCGATTTAAGCAGTAAAGCAGAGACTTTTGTAGATTACAGAGCTCCACAAAAAAAAAGTTGTCTACCCCAGAAACCAGAATAGGCTTACCCTACGTTTCTGAGGTGGCTGAACCCGAATCCAAGGTCCTTTTGGCTCCATCACGTCAGATTTCGTCCATAACCTCAAAAAACATGAAAATCGCTGATTTCAGGTGAAACAGGATTCGTACCTATGAAAAGTGGTCATATCCTATGTTTTCGAGGTTGCTAAGTACGAATCCGAAGCCGTTGTGGTTCTAAAACGTCAGGATTTGTCCCTAACCTAAAAAAAACGCTTCCTTTTAACTCCTTTCTGTGTATATTCTCTCTTCAATGTCCAACAAAAGTCTGCCATCATGTTTATATCCCACCTCCCTTGGTAGCGACGTTCCATTTCTTTAATATCTTTATGCAATCTTTCCCCGTGCTCTTTACTGTAATCGCCCAAATTCATTGGGAAATAGTCAATATGGGAATTCAATACATGTATCGTCAAGCTCATATTACATCCCATTTTACCGAAGTTTTGTATCATACTCCTAACGATTCTTTTGTAATTAGCACTCTTGTGGTTCCCTAAAAAGTTTTCAGCAACTTTCCATAAGCTTAACCAAGCTTCTTTTTGCGCTTTGTTCATAGTTTTGACGAAATTCTGATCCCTAAACTTTTTCCGGATTTGAGGTCCATCGAATATTCCTGCTTTTAGTTTTGCATCCGATAGTTCTGGAAATTGCCCTTGAAGATATATAAAACGGCTATCTTCTTCTTCTAATGCTGATACAAACTGCTTCACTATGACTAGTTTTATATGCAGAGGTGGCAGTAAAACTTTAGCCGGATCCACCAGTGGGAGGTTGATGACGTTCTCTGATCCTGGATCAAAAGTTTCTCTGGCTGGCCAATGAATCTTTTTATAATGATTAGATCGATATCTACTATCCCACAAGCATAGGAAAGATGGGTGTTTGACGTTACCTGATTGCTGACCCAGAATTATTCCCAATATTTTGAAATCCCCACAAATCCGCCAATTGTGTTCTGAATATTTCAATTTATCCAATACCAACTTGATATTTTCGTAATTCTCTCTCAACGTAGTTGAATGTGCTACCGGTATGGGAGCAAAAACAATCGTATTGTGAAGCAAAACAGCTTTCAAACTTCTCTGACAGGAATCTATGAATAGTCTCCATTCGATGGCTTTGTAAATCCCTGGTTCTAATTCATCCATCAATCCATTTATATCGTGACAGTAAACTAATGAAGGCTCTGCTTCTTTTGTGAAGTATTTCCTGAAATCTTTTTCCCTATTCCTATAGTCAGTTGCTCTCACATTTTTTTCCACCAAGTTTTTATTTTTGAGTGTAGAAACAAAGAACTCACTTGTTTCTTTGGATAGTCCTAAATCTCTGATGAGATCATTCAATTCTTCTTCTGAAAATAGTTGTGGTTTCTTTTCTTTACTTCCTACATATTCGTCGCCCCTGTCAGATTCACTGCAGCATTCTTCTGCGCTAGCGTCTTCTTGGATCTTTAAGCTCTCTAGAGAAAAAAAACACATTCAATTCCTTCAGTTATCTTGCTCAACTTCTTTGCACATCTTGATGGGTCTCTTTACTGTTGAAGCATCAACGTAAACTATGCTTCTCTTTTTTTTTGAATCCAGTTACATCGTTCTTGCAGAAATAGCAATCCCCTTCACAAGTGGGTTCTGACCATAAATGTGGACTTTCAAATTTTAGATCTTTAATATTTTTACTTTGATGCCAATGAGTCAGTTGTAATCTACAATTCTCGCATATCTTATGTGGCACCCATTCTTTATCCTGATCAGCAACTGTGAGATTATAGCAATCTTCGTAAATCCTTCTGATCTGCTCAGAAATTGTTCTAAGAGATTTTGGTGGATAGAATTCACTGCATACGTAACAGAATGAATCAGGGTCTCTGTTGCAATGATGTTTTGAGGTAGTAGCTTTAGGATCAACTTGTGATTTAGCACCTTCAGATTGTCGAGTTGAGGATTTTTTTGTTTTATTCATAAATGCCATAAGTACATGATAGACCCACACATTAGGGATCCTGGTCCGATCGCAGGTGAGTCTGCCGTCCTGGGGGTGACAACCCTCATACTTCCCCAGGGCTAAGTATGAGAGCTTCCCAACTTTGACGAGGACAAAGTCAACTCGTCGTCGGACACACTACGTCTTCATCCTCACACCCTCATGCCCCCCTGCAAGGCAGTACGCTCCTACTGGCTTCGTTGCTCCAACAGATAGTGATACGAATCATTTTACACATCCCCTTTCAGGGCATTTGTCATCGTTCACAGAATCTGTCGGAGTAGCAGGATTTCGTCACTCGTTCAAGCAAGAAGATCATACTGAGAGAAAAAAACAAAAATGCATGCATAATCTGATATCCAAACATACAATTATGCAATGCGAGAACGAGCGAATTGCTGGTTCGCACGGTTGTTATATGGACAATGCTGCCTACGGCATCAACTGATTTTCGACTAGCTTTCAATTTTCGCTGAACGAGGAATCGGACGAGTGGCGAGTCTGGTCTGCTGGGTTAAGAGTTTTTCCGAAGTTACTTATCAAAGATTACAGGCTGGGACCGTGGTTTTTTTTGAGTTCAGGCACGGAATGTGATGTCATAGAAACACAACGGCTCAAAATTCGTACTAGTGCGACCAGCGTAAATACGGCTAACGAAAAATTAATTTCTTGATAGTTACGTTCTTGGCTCTTTTTCTAACAAGGAGAGGTCGCGAGATGTGGCCAATTCAATACGGTGAAAGTAAGTCAAAATCCATATGGTGCATAGTTTTTCTTTCAAGCCAATGGCCCTTAGTTTCCGAGATATCGAGCTTTGAGTATTTGTGTTCGAGCGTTAGACTCGCCACTGTAAGGCCCATTGAATCAAAATAAAAAATACGCACCTAATGGATTTTCACCCTGTGAAGCCCCAGTCGAATCGACGCGCACATCTCGTGACCACTTCTTGTAAATAGGCACCTTCTTCCTATTTTTCATGAACACCTATGTATGTTCTCATTTTTCATCGGTCTGATGTCGGGCCAACTATCCCAAAGTCGGGCCAACTTTGCCAAGAAGAGCTCGGTCAACATATCCAAATTATAACTACTGGCCGACGTTTTATGCCGATTGTTGCCTCATCATACGTTACCTTAGTCGGTTTACCTCTGGCTACTTGAAGTCGGCCCAACTACACAAATGATAACTACGAGCCGAAATTTTCTGCCGACTATTGGCTCATCATACTCTACCAAGGTTGAGCCAACTATGGCTACTTGAAGTCGGCCAACTACTCAAATGATAACTACGGGCCGACAGTTTGTGCCGACTATTGGCTCGTCATACGCTGCCAAAGTCAGGCCAACTATGGTTACTTGAAATCGGTCCAACTACCGAAATGATAAATATAGGCCTAAACTTTCTGCTGACTATTAGCTCACCATACACTACCAAGGTTGGGCCAACTATAGCTACTTGAAGTTGGCCAATTAACCAAATGATAACTACGGGGCGACAGTGTATGCCGACTGTTGACTCATCATACGCTGCCAAAGTCGGACCTACTATGATTACTTGAAATCGGCCCGACTACCAAAATGATAACTACAAGACGAAATTTTCTGCCGACTACTGGCTCACCATACGCTACCAAGGTTGGGCCAAAAATGGTTACTTGATGCCGGTCCAACTACCGAAATTAGAAAGAAATTAACGTATGTTAATATTATTTTAATAGTAATATTTAGTTTTATATTCACGTGGTAAAGAAAAATTCTAAAAATATTTAGGCACAGTGAGTCCTGATGCTGATGACACAGAAAGCATAGTAATATTAGGTGACATACCTAGATCATCACATATTTTTATTATAATTATAGTGAAAATTTGTGACATACTTATGTGGAGAACTAATTTCTATTGTAAGATAATGCGCTCTGCGGCACCTAGCGGCATTTGTCCTGAACTACTGAAAATTTCAAATCAGAAATTTACCATGAAAAGAAATATTTATTCAGAATGATCCATTTCTTTCTCATGAACTACGTAAATGTTTCTTTTAATGTATTTTATGAACATTTCATTCAAAAAAATATGATTTGCACTAAAATAAATTTAGATTTGAAACAAATATTGCAAAACGTCGAATTTAAAAAATACTGATTTCAGAAAATTGCAGATAGTTTATTCCAACGAGGGTTTCTTCCAATTAAATAAATCAATATTTTATTTTTGTTTTGTTTTTCAAATTTATATAATTATTCACTTGTAATAATTTGACAATTCTTAGAATATGGATAAATATTAGTATATTACATCACAAGTAGGTTTAGGCACGTCTTTACACGGGAAGCTGAATGTTCTCAGGACGAGTTGTGTGTGTGTGTGTGTATGACTAGAAATCTGACTGTGCGGCGGCGTTTGGAAATAATTATCTGCCGCTATCTGGACGGTGTGGTAAAGGGCTATGTAATGCTCACTTTTCTTGGGACGTTATAAGCTCATAACATGGTGGTTTAGAATAAATTTTTTAATTCGATGAATGACGAATAATTATTTACATGGAAAAAATTTTTCGTTCGCCCAAAAAAAATGAATTACTTGATCCACACATGGATTATACACAGCTACACGAAAACTAAGCCTTGTGCATTTCTACACGTTTTTGGGGTCGATGATTCCGAATCCAGGGTTCTTTGACTTGATCAGATCGCATTTCGTTCCTAACCTCAAAAAAGTGATAAAATGTTTCAACTTTTATCACTTTTTTGAGGTTGGGAACGAAATTCGATCTGACTGAGTCTAACCAACCCCGGATTCGGATTCAGCGACCCCAAAAACGTATAGAAATGTTTGTCTCCTCTAGTGGACAAGACCTTTTTTTCGTGTGCCTGTGTAACTAACCTTAAATACGTAGTTATCACTTCAAATAATCGATTTAAATGAAATGAGGAAATATTTCTTGAGGTGTGAAAAACAGGTTTAACGAAACTATGCTCTTAGCTCCTCAGAAATCATTTCTTCAACTAAATAAATTTCACATTTATTGCAAAGAAATATTTCTTTATATTAAACAAATATCGCCAAAGAAATAATTTCTTTGAGGCGAGGCATCACTTTTTCGCCTCCAAATAATATTTACTGAGCTAAAGTGAACAAATCTTCGGTTCAAAAAAAAACAAAGAAACTCATTTCCTTGGATCCAGTAATTTTTTCGGTGACGAATTTTGGGCCAACCGTGTCCCAGAGTTGGGTCGATAGTCGGCGTTACTCGCCTGAGAAAGATTTCTCATAGTTCACCCGATGGTCGGGCCACAAGTTTCTTGTAAATATGAAAGGTGGCCCTGGGTGGCTGCTGGGTGCCAACGCAAATTCGGATCTGAATCGTCTCAAAGTTCCATTTAAATAACTTAAACTTATGCGCAAAATTGAAAATTCATCAAATAGGTTTCATACTTGACATCCATAGAAATATCGCATGCAACAAAACCGAAAACATCTATGCACGACTTCTTGACCGTAAACATGAAAAATTGAAATTGTTAAAAAAATCATCATCAGTTATAAATCTGAGACATCCTCTGATTTCCAGAGTGACTGACCTCTCGCCTGGGCCATTATTATACCCAACATTTAAAAACGTGAGAAAGAAAATGTGAGGCCTTTCTTCTGTCGCTCTTAATCTGCAGAGCAGATTAAAAGATTCGTGGAAATGAGTCGTTAAATAATAAATGGCGGAATTCTTTCCTGAATAATTAGAAGGTGAACGCGGAAGCTTTTGATAGTGGAGTAGTTGGAACTGGAATCGTTTTGACATTATGGGAAAAGCTGCTCAGCAGGATGGCACATGCACTTGTCCGCTGTGGGAAAGTCATAATGGCTGTCGAACTTATGCTTGCCGCTTGGCAAAACGAGTGCAGTATTCGTAAAGGTAAAGGTAAAGGTAAACTGTAAAGCGAATAGAATGCTGTTGGTGTAGGTGCGCATAAGAAAAAAATACGCCCACGCGAAAGCCGTCTGCTCGGCAACATTAGTATCAAGAATACGTACACAGTACACACGCGAGTGCGTGTACGCATGTATTCCAACAACAGTATCAACAACGCGGCGTTACAGTGTGATTACTGTAATTACGAAAAGCCAAGGCTCCCGCGACCGAATGCAGCTACCTCCTCTTCCTTTCTGAATAACAAGACGCCCGCCTTCATGCTGCGCGACGTTGCACTACACAGACACGCGCATTTCTATAAACGTAAAATTTGCATATGTTGATTTTTAGACATGAATTTGTACACATCAATTTAAGAGTAATTCTGCAGAAAGAGGAATTTTTCATACACAGAAAAAAGCTGGGCTTATTTTGAGTCAGATATTGACCGAAATTTGAGACGCAACATTTTTTAGCTGAATAAAACTTAAAAATTAAGGTTTTACAAAGAAGAAAAATTACATGAAGATGACTCGGCGACGCAGATGTAGACAAATTTTTGGAAGGTTCAAAGGATTCAATATGACTTCAAATATTTCAAGACATTTCAAGGAATATCATCAGATTCCATGTAATTTTACGGGAGTTCAACGGATTCTATAATATTTTAATGGATTTCAAAGAATTTATTAACAAAATAATTGAAGGATTGCTAAGGATTATTGCAAATATTTGAAAAGATTTTCGATTATTTTAAATAAATTTGAAGAATTGTAAGGCATTTCATAGGATTTTAAAGATTTCAGAGTTATCTAAGAGATTCCCAAGAACTTTAAAGTGCTTAAACAAATTTGAAGGTATTTTTAAAGTTTTGAGTGAAACATTTTAGGGTAGTTCCAAAGATTCCAAGGAATTATGAAGAGCTTAGAAATTTTTACAGAATTTATAAGGTTTTAGGATATTTTAAAAGATTCCAATGAATTTTTTAAGGATTTAAATGGATTTTATGAGATTTGCGAGGATTTCTGAGCATTTAAAAATTGAAAAACTTGAAAAAAAATATTTGCGAATATAAATTTTTTAAGCTAAACAACTTTAGTTTCAAGGCCTCATAAATTAAACTTCTTCAGAATTGCACATTCAAATCTATAATTTTATATCGAAATTGTAGAAAATTTAAAAATAATAAAAGTTATTAAGGAGTATTATTTCATGTAGTATTAAATATTTAAAAATCTGATTTCTGTACAGAAAAAAAAATTCGCTGTTATTTTGACCTGCCAAAATTCAAGAGTTTTAAATATTGCTATAAACCTTCAAAGTTTAATCGATTTAAAAACGTTAAAAATTATATAGTTCCTAATTGGAAGCTTTAAAAATAATGTATTCGAGTTTATTAGAATCGTCGAAAATAAACACTTACAAACTTCGTTTGAAATGGTAGTATTCTTAAATTATAATCATGAAATGCAGAAGCATTAAACTGATATATTTTTATTATACTTAAATACTACTTGAGAAATATATTAAAGTCTGTTGCAAAATTACAATAGAGACATGAATTATAAGACTCAATATTACTGTTTTTTTTCAGTATAACAAGATTCTATAAAATTGGTTAAGCATTTGGGTAACACAACTATTAAGTGAGACTGTTACTGTTTCAGAAAAAATTCGACTATTCATACCGAAATTTGGTACAAATAACCCTTTTTCCAGCTTTCGCTATTTGTACTGACAAAATCCGGCTATTTGTACCAAAATATCGGCACACGTATCCTCGGCTAAAGTTCATCATTTTGATCTAAAGTGCAAAACTAATATCTTGAAAATCAATTATAAAGCATTTACATGAAAATGGAATAAGTTTATGTTGGTTCAAGTCAAAGATGTTGTCAAACTGACGTTAATATTTTTTCTCCATTTCACAGTTGAAAAAGTGATGGTAAGTCATAAAATCCTGGGGGGGGGGGGGGGAGGTTGCCAGTTTCGCCACCCTGCACACCCGCGCCTGATTTAGGCAACAGGTAACTTCAATATTTCTTTTTGCATTTACTATTTCCATGCTAAAATGAGAGCGTGCGGCTCACTGTTGAGGGGGGCCCATAATTGATGTCGTTGCCCTGTGTATAATGTACAGTGCACACTTATAACACATACATTAATTTACACACATGGTTATTTGTGTATAAATTCGTATGAATGTTAATATGCACACATGAAGAAACTCACGTGAATTCTCCACATCTGAGTATATATATGTAATCCATGTGTGAGTGAGTACTTGTATAGGAAACAAATGCACTTACGCATGTTCTAACTCCCTACTTAGTACTTAGGTACCTACCTAGTGCACCTGTACTCGGTGTTCCGTGATACCTTTCATGCATTTTATTTGAACCCTAACATCTAACGCAGAGCTACCAAGTACCTCGGATCGCCTTAGAAACCCAACTACATATTACTTGTGCTTTATGGAAACATTACCGAAGCGGCGGAGCCTTTTTTTCTAGAGGGGGGCAGGGGCATAGACTTATAATATTGGATTGTACAATTTGGACATAGTATAATAATATATTATACTATCTTAAAATTGAACATAAATAATAAATACATGTATAAAATTCACATTGCCAAAGATTCCACAAAGATTTCAAAGATTGCAAAAAGATTTCAATGATTACCCAAAGATTTCGGTTTTGCAAAAATTTCATATAGATTTAAAAGATTTCACAAAGATTTAACAAAGATTGCAATAATTTTTCGAAGATTTCAAATATTTCGAAAAGATTTTGGATAAATTTAAAAGATTTCACAAAGACTTATATTATTTCACAAAGATTTCAGATACATTTCAAAGATTGAACAAAGATTTCAATGATTTCACAAATATTTCGAATATATTTAAAAGATTTCAGAAAGACTTCAATCATTTCTCAAAGATTCCACAAAGATTTCAATAATTTCACAAATATTACCCAATATTTCAAGAATATTTCAACCATTTCGCAAAGATTTTTTAAAGAAATTCACAAAGATTTCACAAAAACTTCAAATAAACAAGAAGTCCAATATAAGGCCGACTGGTGTAGTTCTTCCTAGAACTGCTGGCCCACGCAGTTTCTCAGCGGACAGGCAATGTCAACAATGCGTCGCCACCAGTAGCGAGCGATAAGAGCGGACAGTACGGGGAGCGCGACAAAAGCGGGAGAAAAATCCATCAGAAATGGTTCAGAAGGCCCTGACTGTTTACGTTTCCAACGACTAATTTAGTGCCACGGCCAGTGCGAGGCAACCCCCGAAACTGGCCTTATATTGGACTGCTTGTGTCAAAATTATTTCAAATATTTCCCAAAGATTTTTAAAGAATTCCCAAAGATTTCATCAAGATTTCAATGATTTCCAAAGGATTTCACAAAGGTTTGAATACATTCACAAATATTACCGAATAATTCAAATATTTTGCAAAGATTTCCAAAGATTTGACAAAATTGCAATGATTTCCCAAAGATTTCATAAAGATTTCACAAAGATTCCATAAAGATTTCACAAAGATTACACATATTTTGCAAAGATTTCAGATGGATTTAAAAGATTTCACAAATACTTCTATTATTTTACAAAGACTTCTATTATTTCACAAAGATTTCAGATAGATTTTAAAGATTGAACAAAAATTTTAAGTATTTCGCAAAGTTTTCAGATAAATTTCAAATATTGCACAAAGATTTCAATGATTTCAAAGATTTCGGATAGATTTCAAAGATTGCACAAAGACTTCAATGATTTTCCAAATATTTCAATAATTTCACAAATATTACCGAATATTTCAAAAATATTTCAAATATTTCGCAAAGATTTTTAAAGAATTCGCAAAGATTTCACAAAAACTTCACAAAGATTTCAATAATTTCCCAAAGATTTCACAAAGATTTCAAATATTTCGCAAAGATTTCAAATAGATTTCAGATAGATTTCAAAGATTGAACAAAGATCTCAAATATTTCTCAAAGATTTTTAGAGAATTCACAAAGATTTAACAAAGATTCCACAAAGATTTCAATGATTTCCCAAAGATTTCACAAATATTTCAAATATTTTGCAAAGATTTCAGATAGATTTAAAAGATTTCACAAACACTTCTATCATTTTACAAAGACTTCTATTATTTCACAAAGATTTCAGATAGATTTCAAAGATTGAACCAAAATTTCAAATATTTCGCAAAGTTTTCAGATAAATTTTAAATATTGCACAAAGATTTCAGTGATTTTCCAAATATTTTAAAAATATCACAAATATTACCGAATATGTCTAAAATATTTCAAACATGAACTGAGCTGATTTCAGCAAGATTTGAATTATTTCACAAAGATTTCAGATAGATTACAAAGAGATAAGGATTTCAATGATTTCATAAAAATTCCAAAGATTTTGGACAGGTTTGAAAGATTTCAATGATTTTCTAAAGATTTAAAAAAAATGTCAATAATTTCACAAATATTATCAAAACTTTCAAATATTTTGCAAAGATTTCCAAAGATTTCACAAAGATTTGACAAAGGTCGCCATGATATATAAAATATTTTATAAAGATTTTACAAAGATTTGAAATATTTCGGATAGATTTAAAATATTTCAGAAAGACTTCTATTATTTCATAAAAATTCCAGATAGATTTCAAAGATTGAACAAAGCAAGAAAGAATTGAAAGATTTCCAGTTCCGAAGATCCGATGAATTTAATCATTCGATTTCAGATGGGGGGGGGGGGGGGCAAATCAATACTTTACCCCTCCGTGATCGATTTCTAGGGGGGCATTGCCCCCTGTGCCCCCTAGGGCTCCGCAGCCTCTGAAACATTACCCCTGGTGTAGGAGGTAAATTCTCCTTTCCTTCCATAGATGACTCGCTTTACGGCAGATAATACTAATTTTTCGCCACTTTTGAAACCATACGTATATATACGTGTATAATACATTATATAATACATTATACCGCGGATCGAAGATAAAGATTGGATTTGCCTACAATGTATTATATGGAATAGCATGCTATATCCGTGCATGTAAACAGGTGAAACGAAGGAAAAGCCGCGAAGGGCAGAGTTTCATAGCATCTAGGATGAAAGGTTTAATGTGTCTACGGAAGTCAATTGAGAAAAATATCCAAGAGCAGTAGTTATTTGCTCTTACTATAAATGATACGTACTTCGAGAACTGAAAATGTATTTGTTTTCGGTTTTGTTTATTTAAATAAGTCTTCAGATTCAATGTGAAAATGATACAAAGACTTACCGACGACAGTAGCTAGGTGGTGATTCTCGACTCGTCGAGATCTCGAATGTTAAGCATGGACGGAGGCGGTTAGAGGTGGATGGGTGACCGTTCGTGTTTCTTGCTTATTTGTGTTTTCACTGTGTTTAACTACTGTCGAGCGGGAGGTTTGCCGCTCAGGAAACTTGGCTTTCTGCAGTTTTCCGCTTCTCTGACTAAATGCTCAGGCGAATGCAAGCGCTTCTAATCAGGGCTAATTTCAGGCATTAAAATAAGACTCAGAAAAAAAACAGTTTCGAGTGGTACTCAAATGAGACCACTGGTGGGAACCCAAAGTCGTTTCTTTTACAGGGCTCCCAAAATATAATACCGTAAAAAACGAGATCTCTAGTTTTTACAGTGTAGAAATTGCAAAATCCATGGGATTGAGTACGTCAAACATTGCTTGGAGATTTATTATGAGAGTTGAGGTAAAAACTAAAATCCCGAAAAGAGTATATATATGAAATAAAAAATCTAATATATTCTGATGCACAGATTTTGTGCAAAAAGTATATGTCATCAGGGTGTCCACCTGACCAGGAAATCTGGAAAACCGGGAAATCAACGGGAATTTTGTTCACCGCCCGCGTGGAAAAATCTTCTGACGCTGGCCCGGTCCACATCAGACCGTCTGGCCAAAAGTCTAACGGTTTTTTTTTACTAATAATTTTACATGGAATTGTACGTATTTTTTTAATCAAAAAATTCAACATTTACATTAATTGCACCAGAAACGAGTTATTTCAAAAAATCTCATTGCCTGACGAAATTTCATGAAAAAGGATATTTTTCAGGACGCTGTAATTTCAGATGTATGAAAGATACATAGAACATTTTACTTAGATTTTCTGGGAATTGAGCATACTTAAACTAATATTAGTATAAATTTTATCTACGAAGCACAGGTTATGAGCTAATTTACAAAATCTATGTACAATTAAAAAATTTTACTTGCAAATTTGTTACTAAAACATAAATTCTGAATGTCATGTCTCCCAATCTATATATATCAACAACAATCTATATATCTATAATCAATTTTATTTATTTTTACGGTAAGTTTTATACACTTAAATTTTTATTCAGGCTACTTTAGACAGATGATGCGGCTGTTTCAAATCATTTTATTCGGTTAAAGTCACTCGAGAAACACCGTGTGACACTTTCACACTAAATTTGAAATTATCAATTTGATCTGTCACAAAATGATCCAAGAGCTTAAGAGTCTTTCGTTTCAGATTCACTGTATTAGTGACAGAAAACATTTATTAAAAAATTGATTAAAGTTCATCTTCAGCTAAAGGCTCTTATTAAGTGATTTTCGAGTTTAGAAGGAAGTAATAGTAAAAGATGAAATTCGTGATTAGTAAATAGCTGTAAAGGGCATAACTTCTCACTAGACAGATCCCTAAAGCAATAATGCATTCTTCACTGCAAATACTCCTTATTATCGTGGTTGTAAAGCTAGTCGCCGCGGGAACTGGCTCGGCGGCAAGAAAATAGAAATGAGTGTTTATCGAGCTGTGTAATTATGCAAATAATGTGCATGTTTGGTGCCATTAAATTAGCCGCTCGCGCTTGATGGTGCGGTACACGTGAACCGAACCAACTCAACGGATGGCCGGTTTTGAGCTTATAAGCCGCCTTATAACTCCGTGTATCTTACACATTACCTGCCCACGACACTGATGCAGTATGCACAACGCAAATGCAAATACGTGATGTACGCAAGCACTCTTGTAAGACCGTAGATCTTATCCCGTTGATTAGGGCTGAGTTTAATCGTTCTTGTAGTGTGTTCTATAAGCGTGCCAAACTTGTAATTAATTCGTACACTTATTAATTCCCTTTTTCCATGCAACATCGAGTCTTTATGTTCATACAGTTAGGAAAATACGTTAATGTTGAAAAAACTTAATGAAGGTGAAAGTAAAATGCCAGACTTATGAAGGCGCGGAATGTATATAGGGCAGACCGGGGCAAAAATAACCATTCGGGCAAAGTTCTTAATGTAAATAAGTCCTCTAGTTAAATAAATTGAAATTTTACCAAAGTTGGTAAAATATTCAATATGTTCTAGATCAAAAAAAAAAGGGTCAGCAAATTTATGTTATAAACGTTTCTTGCAACGGTTGATAATAATCCAACCTTAATTTCTTAATTAAGTTTCTGATTTATGTTCAACATGGTCCACATACTGAGACAAATGTTTAGTTGGCCGAATAAAAGTTTGAAGGTCCCAACCAAATTTTTTAGTTGCGTTAGAAGTAACAAAACAACAAAACATTTTGTTGTTCACCACAAATATATTTGGTAAAATTAACCATATTTTTGTGGAGGCAATAAAATTATTTGTTTCAAATAACAATGTGGTTCTTCTTCAAGGAAATTTTGTAATTTGTAAATAAATAATAAAATACCTAATTCATGCGAGAAAACGGTAAAGTGAGAAAATTGAATTGATTCAATAAAATTCGTTCAATTTTCAAAGAATTTTCTTAATTTAACACAATTAAATTTCATTAGGATAATCCACAATAATATACGAAATTGTGATTAGCCGGAAGACTTCTCATCAAATCAAATGCATTTTACTGAATAAAAGCATTTTTCTTCTTCTAAAAATTGGGTTTTATTTGTAAATTAAAACAAAGAAGCTATGTTCATGAACCTAAATTCTAAAGTCGAATCAAGAAAAATCACTATCACCACTGTCAATTTCTATAGGAATTTAGATCCGAACAGCAAGCATTCTTAAATCACAAAATAGTTGTAGCATTGCCCTGAAGAATACCTGACACTGGTCGCATTGAGCCAGATAAATTGGGTTGTGAAGCAGAACCAAATCGTTATTAACCACAACCAAATTTTTGTAAAGCGAACCAAAATCGCTAAACTGCTTGGAACCTCAAAAATCTATCACCGACATTACAAAATGAATTTGTCAAAGTCGTGAAATGAACAACTGAACATAACCACACAATACTGATGGCATTCCTTTCGACGAAAACTTTCTTTTTTCTTATAAAAATACCCATAATCATATAGAGTGATGTTCTTTATTGTCTAAAGTAACTAAATTACATAATATTCTTTCGAAAAACTTTCACTAAATTCGTCGTACACTAAATTCAAATAATTATTTAAAAAAAAATATATAACAAAAGTTAGAAATGAAACTATAGCCTGGAGACGACTATTTTTGAGCGTTTTTTCAATTCGATTATATTTTAGATATCTTATAAATTGCTTATAAAATAACAAATTATTTTTCGCTGATAAAATACTATAAGGGAGAATTTGGCCAAGAATAAAAATTATTCAGTTGAAAAAGTAAAATGTGATGTTAAAAAATTGACAAAAATTCCATATTTGTTTACAAAATTCACTTGAAGAATTAACAATTATTATCAGGTGTTGAAGCATCGCAAATATTATTAATTGTCGAAAATTGTTTAGTCTATTCTATTAAAGGAATTAAGTCTTTAAAACAAGTAACTACTATAATGTGTATTTCTTTAGTAAATTTGTTTATAACAATACAAATTATTTTAAATTTTCCAAATTAAATTGCAAAATATAGTTTCCCATTTTTTTTCTTGTAGCAACACTTTCACTCATTAATTTGTTTATACAACAAATTTTAAAGATTAATTTAGATGTTTTGAGAAGTTTGATATTATTTTTAAAGAGTGTCTCTATTGATTTGTTATATTTCAGATAGCTTGGGAGAACTCAACTATTAAATATCAAAATCTGGAACTGTTGGTATTTGCAATGTTTAAACTAATAAACAGGGTCCATTGGCCATCTGAAAATCTGGAAAAAATTGAGATTGGCCGGTGTCATTTTGGGCCGTCGGACTTGACAGTTTGGGCAGCTTTAAGATTCTCAAGCTTTTTTTTACAATAAAATTAACTACTTGTGTGCCGAATTTATATCCATTTGTTTATAGCCGCTTTTTCATCCTATCCAACACTGCTAATAAATTTGAAACTATTCGAAACTACCATGTAGTATCCATTAAGATTTGTTTAAAGCCAAAAGTAAAAAGTCAATTACTGTATTATCAATCATTCGTAATATTTTCTTACCACTCACTAATCAAATTCAGAGACAATTTATACATCCTTAACAGCACCTGAAAATTTACAAGCGTTGCAACATTCCTATCAGTTGCTCAGAAATAACTTCTTGCTAATCGACCAGTTATTATTAGAGTTACAGTGACAATCTTAAACTTTCATCCGAATAAACCTAACAAATTGAAAATTCAATTCCAACTCTCCTAAGGCGCGCCTTCCTAATTGGATACAACTCAACTGCAACACTTGCAATTACCAATTCTACTATTGCCATACATTCTTAAAATATTTCCGTCTCGTGGTGGTACAATCGATACAAATAGTTTATAGTTTATAGGTGGTCGGGGAGCCCCGATGGAGTTCTAAAGCTATAAAGACTATTGTGCCACATCGACACAAATAAATCACCTCGAAAATCGAGTTTCTACTATTGCAAGATTAAAGTTTCGGAAAAACCACACTCACTGTACATTTACCCTATTGATACTTTCGATCATAGAGTAGGCATATGTGCAACTGTATCTAAATACTCTATCTCTTGAGTGTTAGTTAACTACTCGGAAATCGCCCACTTCCTGAAAAATATTCATGATCAATAATCAGACAGAAATTGGTTACATTATGGCGTCAATTTAAAGTGATCGAGATGTATGGATAACACGAAGTAATGCTTATATATGGTGCTGGCTAATTGCGTCCGACAGAAGTGGTACCCAATTAAAGAAAACATAAATACGATTTGTTAGTCGCTTATTATTCCCTTCAACATAACTCGTATAATTTTATTAAAAAATAAAAGTGTCACTGTGCTCGAGTTCAGTAGGATATAGAAACGTATAATTTGATTATAATCAGGTGACAGTGTACAGCATGCACTTATAATTTAATGCCAATAGAAAATTAAATCAATTGGTTATATTTATTCATATTGGTGCCAGCAAATTGTCACGAGTCCATACCGAAAAAAAGCTTTCGTTATTTTTTTCCGTGTAGATTTATCTACTAGAACCAAGAATTAGACAAATTCTCGGTAATAAATAAATTGACTGTCATTTCCTTAGCCAGTCTGATAAGAATGTGAGAGATAATATTTTAAGGAGAATAAAATTACTATTAATCTTAAAGGAAGATTTGAAACTGCATGAGAGAAAAATAAGAAACTGATATGTAGAGGTGATAACTAAGTAATTATTATGAAACCTTCCAGAGTAAACAAGATATTAATGCGTAATTTCATTTTATTTCACCAAAGTCGGTTGCGGCCTCCTTTTTTTAAATTTTGAACCTTAACTATAATAATTATCAATATTTTTGGAACTTATTTCTCATATAAATTTAATAAATTAGTTTTTTCTTATTTGGAAATTTGATTTTCAAAGTGCTAGGTTGCAGAAAAATGTCACATTTATGAGAATAATAGAATCAAGAACAACTCGAATTGTACCAATTAAAATGAAATTGAATGAAATCAGACAGGTACGCACATACTCTCGTACATCGTTGCGCATTTTATCCCAGGTAAATTTTTCTTGAATGGCCCGAAGAGTTTCATCGCCTCCCGGGTGACCCGAAACACCGCTGTCGTGGTACTCGTGGAGAACTCGCTCGTGGCAGTTCACCGGTACCAGTATTAACCACCGGGTCTGGCACCGTTTCCAGAGGCCAGAAGTGTCTACTTCATAGCGTTGGAAGAAAAGCTCTTCCCGCGAAGAGCGATGGGTCTTTTCAGAGATTATATGCCATTGAGTTGCAAGTTGGCGTATTTTCTCGTCCTCTTGTTGCAAACGTAAAATTTCCACATAGAAATTTGGTACCGAGATAGTAGCAAGATAGATGCCGGAGGTGCTAGGGCCCGATTCAAATCGTGATGACAGTAACTGCTCGTTGTCGTCGGGCGCTTCAAAAACACCTGCTTCTTCCAGCCGTAACGCCAGTGCATCGGGCAATGCCGATTGTGAAGGGGGGCAATATTTATGGTGAAAACTAACCCTGCCTAGCAGACAAGCCCATTTCTCCAATTTGGTGCTGGTACCTTTATATCGGTCCTACCAGTCTAGAGAGCTATTCTGTAATCAGTGTGAACTTATGATTTAAAAATGGTTTGTATTTTCTAATTCCCCAGATAATAGCCAGACAATTCTTTTCAGATTTTTCGTAGCGGGCTTCCGTCGGTGAAAATTTGGCGCTTTGATAGCTGAAGAGAGATTTCGATTCATCAGAACGGGCCTGAAATAAAACGGCACTAATTCCGACATCACTAGTGTGTATTTGAAGACTGCAGGGAAGGTCAGGATTGGACCTGCCTAGCTGGAATGGTTGAGTGAATGTTTCTTTTATTCTATGGAAAGCTTTTTCAGCCTGTGATGTCCAACGCCATTGCCCAGAATTTTTCCGGAGTAAATCTGTCAAGGGAGCAGTGATCTCGGAATAATGCGGCACATATTCGCGTACCCAGCCACATATTCCGAGGAACTTCTGTAGACCCTTTTTGGTTGTGGGGGCTTCCGCTTGTAGAATCGCTTGAATATGTGAATCTTGAACCCGGTTACTCTCTGGGCCGTTTACGTGACCGAGATACTGCACTTCCATTCTTGCAAAGAAGCATTTATCCAGAGCACAGGTCAGGCCATAAATTTCAAGTCTCTCTAGTACAAGGTGTAGGAGGTGATCTCTCCAGTTTTGCGAATAAATAATTATGTCATCGAGATATATCATGCAAAATTGATTAATGTATCATTGAAGTACTACTTGAGACATGAGAGTCTGGAATGTATTTGGGGCGTTTTTCATGCCGAAAGGCATTTTCAAGAAGCGGTACATTCCCCCATTTGGTGATGCGAAAGCTGTGTACTTCTGGGATTCAAGGTCCATTGGCACCTGCCAGTACCTGCTTTTCAGATCCATGGTAGTGAATACGTTGGCGTTACCAAGTTCCTTCAAAGAGCCTTGGATCAATGGAAGAGCCTACGTGGTATCCTCCGTAATTGCGTTCGAGAGACAGAAATCCATGCACAATCTTGATTCCCCGTTTTTCTTCTTTACCAGAACGATTGGTGAGCAATAAGGGGACACGCACGGTTCAATGATTCGCTGATCAAGCATTTTATGAATCTGCTCCTCGATGATCCTCTTTTCTCTTGAAGATAAGGATAAGGACGTTGTCTAATTGGTCTATCGGTTGTCAAACTGATTTTTTGATTGATGGACCGCGTTTGGGATAGGTGTCCTTACTTGTGGAACGCTAAACGTCTTTGCTGCAGGATTCCTCTGAATTGGTCGACAAAGTCTGTTGGAAGTTCTATCTGGATCTGACTAAAATCGATTTGATTCGACTCGCAAACGACTGGTCCATCAATCAATCGAATTGTGACACGTTGATCTTTCTCAGCGTATAGACATCCTTGAGGTTTATTGTAAATTATCTCCTGCTCCGAAATCCAGAGATCACCTAACATAACCGGATCTCTCATCTCGGAACTAACGAAGAAGGTGGTAGTTATAACGTGACCCTCGACGGAGAATTCGGCGATCAATTCGCCCATCATGTGCATTGATACGTCGTCGATGAACTGCACGAGAACTGGGGGTAGTTTTCTCCTGTTCCTCGCAGCGGTTCTTATGCTTATTGCTGATTGTTTCTTTCGGTCGGTCTACCCGGCCGTCTTCAGCTTTCTGAAATCTGATTCTTTTCTTTCTTCTCGGGCGGGTTGGAACTACTCTTGCCCGATTGTTCCAACGCTTTCTTCCTCTCGGGACAGTCACGGTTCAGATGCCGTCCTGGACAATACCTACATTTTGGTGGAGCGTCCTTGGCGTCGACTTGCTTGGTTAGTGGCCTTGGTTCGGTCCTGCTTTCACTCTTGCGGACCGCGTTTTTCTGCAGCTCAATCTCGTCTGCCTCAGCATTGTTGGCAAACGTGACCAATTCATGATAGGAGCCCACAGGCCATGCCCGTGCCCTAGGCCGTCATCGGATTTGCCACCCAGGGATAAGTTTGTCCACAATTTCCAAGAGGTGGCTGGACCCCGTAGGCTGTGGGTGTTTGCATCGAGAAATATGGGTAGGTTTGGGCATAGTTGTAGGTGGGCGTTCAAGCTCCGTAGTAGGCGGGTGCTGAGGCACCGTAGTAGGAGGGTGCTTGAGCACCATTGGCGGCAGGGACGTGGGCCCCGTTGTAGAAAGGTTCTTGGGACACGTTGTGAGTTGGAACCTGAGTCCCGTGGGAGGTGGGTGCCTGACCACCGTTGAATGCGGGTCCTGAGGCACCAACGAAGGCGGGCGCTTGGGCACCGCTGGCGCTGTTGGCTGGAACATGACTTCCGTTGTAGGTGGGTGAATGCACGCCGTTGAATGCGGGTCCTGGGGCACCAACGAAGGCGGGTGCTAGGGCACCAATGTGGGATGGAACATGAGTTCCGTTGGTGGTGGGTGCCTAAACGCCGTTGAATGCGGATCCTGGGGCACCAATGAATTCGGGTGCTGAGGCACCGCTGTGGGATAACACATGAGTTCCGTTGGAGGTGGGTGACTGAACGCCGTTGAATGCGGGTCCTGGAGCACCAACGAAGGCGGGTGCTGGGGCAGCGCTGTGGGGTGGAACATGAGTTCCGTTGATAGTGGGTGCCTGAACGCCGTTGAATGCAAGTCCTGGGGCACCAACAAAGGCGGGTGATGGGGCACCGCTGTGGGATGAAACATGAGTTGCCTTGGAGGTGGGTGCTTCGGGACCGTGAAAGGTGGGTTGTAGTGTGCCCTAACTACAACCAGGAACAGGATTTTGATCATAGACGCTGACTGGGTGGTTTCCCTGGGATGACTTTGTTGAATCTGAACCTTTTGAGAGCGGTTTGCGATGCATTTGCGGATGTCCTGGGATTCCTAACGGATCTAATGCAGATTCTCGGTAGACTTTCGACGAGGAGAAGGGATATTCGGGTGTTGGTTTCCACTTTTGGAAGTGAAGAGGCTTCCTCTGGGGACGACGCGACTCCTCAGGACACAGGGGTGTATGATAACAGGGTAGGGTTAGGGCAACGTACAATTTCGAGCGAGGAATTTGGATCGGTGGGTAGGGGAATATAGGAAGAACAAGAAAATGGGCGAACGGTGAGGAGCTCGATCGGTGGGACTGCCCCGTCAGGAGGGGAGGGGCGCAAGCTGGAAAATAAGGCAAGTCACAATCGTTGTAGTTCGTGAATGTACAATAGACTAACGGTATATGTCGCGGTCTTGGTGGAATAAAGGTGGGCTAGTCACTGCTTCCAACGACCTCGGGGGTTCCGTCTATTTCTCCTTTCCCTGGGCAGAGGAATATCCTCCGGAGGCTCACCGGGAGAAAATCTTTCGCTCATCTGAAACAAAAAGGGGAGGAATGCGGTATATGTCTGTTACTTAAGCCCAGGTCCACGCTAGGCAAACCTGGAGTTCCCTAGTCAGTGGAGTGTCCATCGGTTGGGTCCAGGTCCCCGCTAGGCAGCAACTTGGGGTTTCCCTACGACTGGTATGTAGTGTGCGTGTGTGTGTGCCTGGATCCCCGCTGGCCGGCAACTCCGGGGTTCCCCTACAGGGTGTTTTGTGTGTGTGTAGGGGCCCAGGCCCCAGCTAAGCAGCAACCCTAGGGTTCCCTTATGGCTGGTGTGTAGTATGCGTGTGAGTGGGCCTAGGTCCCCGCTAAGCGACAAACCTGGGGTTTCCATAGGACTGGCGTGTAGTGTGCGTGTGTGTGGGACTAGGTCCCCGCTATGCGGCAAACCGGGGGTTTCCTTAAGACTGGCGTGTAGTGTGCGTGTGTGTGGGCCTAGGTCCCTGCTGAGCGGCAACCCTAGGGTTACCCTATGACTGGTGTGTAGTGTGCGTGTGTGTGGGCCTGGATCCCCGCTGTCCGGCAACTCCGGGGTTCCCCTACGAGGGGTGTGTTGTGTGTGTGTGTGTGTAGGGGCCCAGGCCCCAGCTAAGCGGCAACCCTAGGGTTCCCTTATGGCTAGTGTGTAGTGTGCGAGTGTGTGGGCCTAGGTCCCCGCTAAGCGGCAAACCTGGGGTTTCTTTAAGACTGGCGTGTAGTGTGCGTGTGTGTGGGCCTAGGTCCCCGCTA
>CAKNYM010052713.1:555594-645725 GCA_932195095.1 Andricus curvator | reverse complement strand
CTGGCGTGTAGTGTGCGTGTGTGTGGGCCTAGGTCCCCGCTAAGCGGCAACCCTAGGGTTCCCCTAAGACTGGTGTGTAGTGTGCGTGTGTGTGGGCCTAGGTTCCCGCTACGCGGCCAATAACCATGAAAGATTATTAATTTTTCAGAAAAAGAATCAAGCAGGATGATACGAGTGCGTTGCGGAACAAAGCTGGGCTCCTATGCCTGTCGTGCCCCAAGTCTGGATGCTGTAGAGGAGATCCCATTCGCTGGAAAGTCACAGCGGCTCCTGGCCGATGAGAGGCTCGAGTCACGCCGGCTCGACTCGGTAGTCAAGTCTATCCGCTCTTGCTGGGTTTCTGGCGAAGGTTTACTCGGCAAGCGTATTCTCGCTGGTTGGTTGCTCACTGCGTGATGGTTCACCATAGGATCGATTACCATGGAACATGTGCCGTCGGTTGTCCACCGTCAAATGTGTTGGCTGACGCGAACATCCCCATATTTATGGAGACTGCTCGCGCGTGGTGCGCGCAAAGGGGATGTCGATGCCGCCGAGTGTCTGTCGGGCGAAAAAGGAGAATACTGAGGAGACGGTCGGCTCCTCGCAAAAAACAGGGATAAAGTGGCGTGGATTGGCTAATTGGTAAAAACGGGGATCGGAAAACGAATTGCAACGCATTCAGACAAGGCCTGTTAAATTTATTTTCACTATACATATGGCGAAAACATGATTATCAGGCGCGCTCGTTGTGAATCGAAGAAGGCACAAAAAGGAAAATCGTGATTAATTATTCAGAAATTTCCGCACGCTTGCAGGCGACAACATAATTAATTATTCAAAATTTCATGAAAAGGCCCCTGGATCTTCATTTCGTTACTTCATTCTCGGCCTTGTAGACGAATCGGTTGAATGTTATACGCTAAAAGTCGACTGAACTCCTAAAATATCGAATTTTGGACATAAAAATTAAAATATTTCTAGCAATAATTAATGAATTAAAATTTCATTAAAAATCCCCTAAAGCTTTATCTAGTCAATTTATTATGAATATTTGAGACGAATCGATTAAATATTGTAGGCTAGAGGTCGACTGTACTGCTAAAAATGGATAACGCCCAGCCAAACCGAGCGAGCCACCACAACAACCCACACCCGCGATCACAAGAAAAGTCACCGCGCGGAACAATAGCATCAGAAAAAAACTCTCAACAGTCACAAACCTTATCAGGAATAGTAAACATAGACATAGGATAGAGGGTTCCTGTACCAAGGGTTTCTGCTGAATATGGTTCCAATAATTAATGAGCAGTCGCGCACAATTGTCCAGGGATGGTCCCGAAGGAACAACCCCTAAGCGGAAGCGTAACAATCGTGCCGAAAGCTGAATGGCACCTAGGTGATGTGTCTTAAACGGTGACTCTGGGATACCGGGCGACCTCTCAGAGTATGCAGCCTTATCCTTGCACGTGGGGCTCTACAAGGATGGACGAAACCTTTCCCTAGCTGATCGTGGGAACAACAATGACACCACCAAAACACCAAAAAGTTGTAGAGGCGGTTCAAAAAGATCGAATGCGCAGAGCACCCGACAATGGGTCGGCAAACAATGCCGATCATCCTAGAGTTCTGGGTGCTGCAAATAATTTAGATGGAAAAACGACGACGAACCGGTAAAACGCCCACATGCAGTGGACGGATCAACTCAAGGATGACTTGCTAGACTGCTACGATGCCAGCATTATCCCTGTTCGCCGAGGCTTTATGGCGCGTATTCACACTCTGTGGTGCCAAAAACCACCAGAGCTTTGGCGGAGTCAATCCAGACAATGTCAAGGTGTGTTTGACAAGGAGGGCCTTTAGGGGACACCTCAAGGCATATGTGGAGATGAATGAGGAGCTGGCGTCGCGACTCATCCGGACAGGACATCTTAAGGTGGGTTGGATATCCTGTAGAGTCCGGAAAAAGACGGAGGTGCTACGATGTTACCGTTGTCTTGACTTCGGTCATATGGCGGCAAATTGCAAGGGTCCGAACCGGACAAGAGCGTGCAGGAGATGCGGCAAAGAGGTCCATAGGGCTGCGGAGTGCGTAAGTACGCCGCAGTGCTACACTCAACTAGGATGCCGAAGGCCGAGGAGCCCGATGTGTGATACCACTACACAAATGAGGACGATGCGCCCATCTTGGTTGGGTGGAAAAGAAAAGAAAAAGAAGTCCAGGTTGGCAACACAGCGAGACGCCGAATCACGGCGTCGAATGCCTATAACCCGTGTTCCTGAAGTAATGTGAAAGCGGATTCCGGGAACATGGGTTGGCAGGAAGAGGAGGTGAGTTTAGTGGGTATTATCCTTTTTACGTCGAAAAAAAAAAAAAACCTCCGAAAAAATGGATGTGTACGCGGAGTGCTTTCCAACCGCTGCTTGATCAAGCTGCAGACGAAGATGAGGAAGCAACATTGAGACCAACCGTAGAAAACAGGCACTTTCTGAGAGATGATCGCGATTTCAGGACAAGGAGGAAAATTAAAATGCAAGTTCCTCCTAAGCCCCAAGATCTGGCTGAAATGGATGCCTCCCTTCGTGGAGATGTCTCGCAAGAGTCCGACCTCTGGACCATCAATTGCAAAATACGCTTACATAAACTGAACAGGAAGATTGGATGGGCAAGACAGAATGCGTCCCGTGTTCGACGTGTGATTGACTACATAACATCTGGTAGACCGTTCACGGAAAGGGTTCAATAGTTCTCCCAAGAACTAAGGATCATCAATCACACGCTGAACAAGTCAGCTGCTGACAATCAAGCAGCATATTGTTGACAAAATACGGCTATTATCTGACGCAAGAAGAAGAAAACAGAAGACGGAGATCTCCCTGTTTCTATAAAAAATCCACCCAAGCCCAGGGAGGTAGAGACTTTTTGGAGAGTGGTATAAAAGATCCCGAAAACACTAGAGTTGAAAGAAGATACTGACAATATCATCCTCTTCAAGGAGTTTTGCGACAAACTCATAAAATCTGAGGAGGAATGTCCATCAATCACTGCCGAAGAGGTGAAAAAAGCACTTAGAGGCACGAAGAACTTTTCCGCAGCTGGACCAGATTGTATAAAGAACTTTTGGTGGAAGAAGTTTACTTTTACATACCAACATTTGGCCCGCATATTCACCTCATATTTAAAGTCGGACACGCACATTCCTCAATGGCTGGTGTTAGGACGCACGATACTCCTGCCAAAAAAAGACAACTTGTCCAACCCAGAGAATTACAGGCCAATAACTTGCTTGAACACGCTGTATAAGATCTTTACAGCTGTCCTCAACAACAGGATTGTTCGACGAATTGAGCCTGTATGGCGAGAGATGTACGAACAACGTGGCTCGAAAAAAGGTGTAGCAGGCTGTCGAGCGAACCTGCTAATTGACAGGTGTGTCTGTAAAGACGCTGGAACCCATCAGCGCGTCCTGTCAATGGCCTGGATTGACTACCGGAAAGCTTTCAATTCAACCTCTCATATACTTATCATCGGTCTGTTGGAAAGCTTGAAGGTACATCCACACATAGTGAGATGCATACAGAGATTAATGCCTCTTTGGAAAACTAGATTTACTATCTAATCTAGAAATTATCGTGTGACAACAAACAACTTCACCTTCCAGAGGGGCGTCTTTCAGGGTGATACCATGAGCCCTTTGTTTTTTTGCATCACACTTCTGCCTCTATCTCTCGCACTAATAAATTCTTCTGGATACCTCTGTGGCGACAGAAATCAGCGCGAGTATAAGGTCACTCATGTATTTTATATGGATGACCTGAAGATCTATGCCTCTGGTAAAAGCAAACTTCAAAGTACTATAAATATCGTCAAGAAGTACACAGGAGAGATTGGGATGGACTTTGGTTTGGACAAGTGTGCCAAAATTATTCTGAAGAAAGGATAGATTACTGGTGTTCCCAAGGACTCTGAGCTTGTGGATATAAGTGTTATTACACATCTTGATCCTGGAGATACCTATACACACCTGGGCGTGCCTCAAAGCCGCATTCAGGGGGGGGGGGGTAAAGTATAGGATCTCAAAAATATTCCCTCGAAATTTTTAGTCAATCGGAGCTAAACTTGCCAAGTTAAAGAGCTGTAAGTCTCCGCCCGTCGAGCGGAGCACAGTAGCCGCAGGCAGCAAGGGTCGCGCGCTGCGTTTCACGGTGGTGAAAGGCTATTTTCTGTCTCTCTTTCGTGTTTTTCTTTAGTCCTTTTTCGTGATTCATAGGAAGGACCTTCGTCTAAGAAAGAAAAGGACTCAGTTTACCGTTGTTCTTTGAGTTAGGTACTTGTATACTCATGCAGTGATTTTGTGTGAAACGTGTTTTTCTCAAAACTACATTTTTGAAGTCGGTGCACATTCTCTCTTAAAAACTATTGCACCGATCTTCACCAAATTTGGTATACACTTTTCACAGATATATCGTAAGAACACAACGGTCTTGTTGGTCGATTTTTTGTCTCGCGATTTTACCGAAACAAAATGGCGGATTTATTAGGCAAAAAATCGAATTTTTCAGTTTTTTTACCGTCAAAACCAGAGAAAAAAATGCAAACAGACCGTTGTGTTATATAGTGATTTGATTGATCGAAATCTTTTTTTTTATTCCGGAAGATCCGTTGAGGAGTTATCCTATGCACCGCAAAGCTTCTTTTTCCAAAGGCGTCACGGAAAATTTCTTAGCAAGGGCTCAATTTTTTATATTTTTTGACCAAAATTTCATGAAATATTCTTTAAATGTAACTTAAATATGTACATGTGTCTTTGAATCTCTCCGAAGCAGATACAAGCATCTTCTTCGACAGATTTGGTCTTCCAATCTGTCGGCGTTGAACAAGGTATCTGCGACTAACATGCTTGCCGTCCCGGTTCTACTCTACTCGTTTGGGATGATTCAATGGACGAAAAACGAGCTTAAGGCCCTTGATATCACCACACGTAAGATCATGCATATGCATAAAAGCTTGCATATCAATTCGTCAGTTCCACGATTATACATTTCACGCCATCAAGGCGGACGCTGACTTCTGAATCTCCAGTGTCTTTATAACCGAATTGTTCTAAGTACAGCTTACATCTTTGCGAATGGCAGAGATCCTCTCCTAAAAATGGTCAGGAACCACGAGATGATTGGCGAAGGAGCAAGACAAGAAAATGCACGAAAACTTTCACAGAAATGTAGAAAAACAGTCATTGTCGAAGGAGAAAACTTTTGCTTTCCTCAGATCATCACGGCTTAATTCAGGTACAGAGAGTTTTATTTTCGCATGCCAGGATGGTGTCATTTCCACCTTAGTATACCGTGACCGCATTTTATGTCAAGAAGTTCCCAGTGATAGGTGCAGAGCGTGTCATGCACACGCTGAATACCTAGAACACATACTATCGGGGTGTCCGGCCCACGCAGGAACACCGTATATCTATAGACATAATGCGGCCCTAAGAGTGCTTTATTACCATCTTTGTCGCTCTTACGGTGTTGGTCGTGACCCTGCCCTTCCGAACGCTGCAAGGGAGATAGAGTCAATTGTCCAAAGCGAGATGTGACAAATTTTCTGGAACTACGATTTTCGGACAGCAGTCTCCGTTGCACACTCGAGGACTGACATCGTTCTCCAAGACTTCAAGAAAATATATTCATAATAGAATTCTCGGCTCCGTCCGAATACAACATCACTGCCAAGGAGAAAGAAAAGGAGGAGAAGTATCAAGACCTTAAAAGAGAGCTGCAACGACTGTACCCAAAACATTTGGTACAAGTAATTGTCCTTGTGATAGGTGCTCTCGGAGGTGCGAAACTATCACTGATTCGTAACCTTAAAGCCATACCCGCGTGCCAAAAATATGCCAAGGCACTTGCGAGATGGATGCAGAAAGCTGTCATCTTTGGGTCGCTTCGTGTCCTCAAGACACGGGAGGATTTCGCCGGTCTGTCGTTCTGATTTCATCGTGCCCTGTGACCACCCATCTCACGGCTCTGAGACGTGGCCATAAGTGTAATTTACCGCGGTTCTGCTGGGAGATAGTGTCATTTTGTAATGGCAGTTGCTCTCAATGGAACCCTGCGGTGTTTGTTTAACCCTTTTTTTGAATTATACATATATATGTGTTTTTTAACTTGATACATTGAAATATCTCAAAAAATACGAATCCTATGAAAAAAATATATTTAATGAAAACTTTTTATTTTCGAGGGGGAAAAGCGACTTTGAAAACACCCCCCCCCCCCCTCAGAAGGGGTGGGGAGCCGCAAAATCGAGAAAAAAAGATCGCGAATCGAAAAAAAAATTTCGAATTACACTTACGTAATGCATAAAAGAGAATCTGAATCTGTGATAAAAAATTGGGGTTCCCATTTGAAATTACAAAGTTACCCCCACTCCTGCCTCCGGGGGGGTAGGGTGGGGTAAATTTGTTCAAAGTCGCTTTTCCTCCTCGAAAATAAAAACTTTTTATGACGGATATTTTTTTCATAGGATGCGTATTTTTTGAGATATTTCGATGTCTCAAGTTAAAGAAAACACCCGATATATATACATATATGCGTTATGATCTGCCGTTTTCGAGAAAAATAGATTTTTCTTCGTAAACAGACAAATTCCTGATGAGCGACTTCTAAGCTCTAAATATTATCCGAGTTATTTCTCCTTTTACGTGGTTTCTTTTAACCCAAACACAGTCAATCCCCGAGATATTATTAATCTGGAATTAGATAAAAACGCTGCAAACAATTGAAAACTACAATTATCCGACAGCAGATAATTTTTATCACCAAGCTGATAAAAATTATCCGTCGTCGGATAATTGTAGTTGTTAATTGCTTGCAGCGTGTTTATCCAACTTCCGATAAATAATCTCCCTGGGATTTACGGATTTACTGTGAAAGGAACAAGGAAATCGCAATGAAGAAAAATCACTTGGTGTGTGTCAGTGGCTAGATAATTAGTACTTTCTTGCATTCTGTTTTCCGCGGTAGTTTACAAAATATACATTTTTTTTCTACTACACGCTTTTCAATTTATAACCGCACACTTTAAAATCAGAACTGCACAAAGTGTGTCGAGTTGTGCACAGTTTTAGACCCTGAAGTCGAGATTATGTCTAGAATAGTTCCGATTGACATTATGACCTTGGAACTGTGTAATTTCCTATATGATAGAAAAAACGTTGAATGTATGAGAACAGCGATCAGGTAGGTAGAACACATATTTACGAGAAATTAGATACAGTTTAGTACGACAATGCATCATCGTCAGGGCAATCGTTCACGCTTCGCTGCGGACGGCTTGACAATGGTCCAAGGGTGGCGGATCCAAATAGGGTCTCATAATACAGCTTCCCCCTCTACTGCAAACTATAAAACGAAAATCAAAATTAACTCTGTATCAGCCATCCTCACATGGGATTTATTGACTTCGAGAACAGTATGTGCACATGACAAGGCACCATTTCATTCTCGGATGCTGATTGTGAGCAGAGAGAGCTTTGCTTTGTCTACCGTCCGACGATCATTATGCTTCTCGAATTATCTATTTTAATCGATACACTCATACTTTTTACAATCGATTATCGTTCACGCTCACCCATAAGTTAAAACTTTAAAGTAGGTTCACTAATATCAAGATTATATTCTTTTTATTGAGTTTATGTTGAATTCATATCCATATCGTGTGTCATTTTATGTACTTTAGATGAGTGGTGATATTGTTGCTCAGGAATTATAAATATTGCATGAAGTTACATGATATATACGGTGGTAGGCAAAACTTTATGTCACTTCTATTCTGGGAAATAGCTAGTGTGTACTGGGGAAAAATGCAGGGATCAATGAAAGTAATATGCATCTAAATATGAAATGATCAATATTAGTTGATGCTATTGTAACTCTAACCAAGAATTATTGTTTTTCATGTCACATTATTTGAGAAGAAAAAGGCGCAATTTTCATAACGATTTCCTTATGCCAACATTTTAAGTGAAGTCTATAGAATGAGTTAGTTGACAAAATCCTCTTGAAGGATTGAATGCAATAATTTTAAATAATACCGGATGTTGAGTACAATATTAAGATTTTCTTTTATTTATCAAAAGCTTTAAAATTGCTACTTTTTAAATGTGAAAATAGAATGACCAATTACGGACGTTCATTTACTCAAAACAAATAAGAAAGAGAGACAAAACGGTCTTATCTCTAAGCATTATTAAAACTAAAAAATAACTTATGCAAAATGCGGAATGTGCCAGTATTGTTGAAATTTTAGAAATCATCATTTACTTGGTTTAATTTATCTAAATGAATATATATTTCCAACGCGGTTAAAATCATTTAAAAAATCAGCAAGGAACTTTGAACTCCACGCTTTTAGACACCGTGAGTGAGAAAAAATACTTAGTTACACCCCTAACCCTTCCCAATGTTTTGCGGAGGGTTGGAAGGCACTCCTGTGACTGGTTACAGAAATACTTAAAGTCACACCCCTAACCCTTTCCAATGTCTTTCTGAGGGAAAGGGACCCCTGTGCCTGGTCACAGAAATTCTTTTAGTTACACCCCTAATCCTTTTCAATGTTTTGCGGGAGGGGGGGGGTGGCCATCCTCTGACTGGTTACAGAGATACTTTCAGGCACAACTCTAACCCTTGCTAATGTCTTATGGGGAAGGCAACCCTCTGATTGGTTACAGAATTTCGGGATAAATAGTCCATGTCGTTGAATCGACTATTGATACCGAAATTTTTTGATGAAAAGAAACTTGTTTTATTGTAGTTGATTTCTTCAAATTTGAAGAAGTAACAATTATTTCTTTTGTATTCCTGCTATAGTACCACTTAAAAAGGTAGGTCGCTACATCAAATTTTCGAATAGTTGCTTTTTATAATATTTCGAATACGATAATGCAAAAGGAAAATATTTATTTTATTTTATTGGATTCAGCATCAAATGAGCCTGAATTTAAAAAATTGCATCTATCCTGCAAGTGGATCATCCCTAAAAGAAGGAAAGTGCACTGTTTCCTTCAATTATGAATAGCGTCTAAATCAATTAACATTTTTCACTGTTCCTTAGCTCAGTTGAAAGAAGAAATTATATAATATCTCCCAAATTAATTAAAATTAAAAAAATTGATTTCATTAAATCTGCGTAGGTCCTAATTTATTTTAGGTCGAGTATTGAGCTCCGGCAAATTTTGCCATATTTAAAGTTTCTAGTCCGGAAACTTTTTGTGTCAATAAGGAACTTTCTGTTCCGATAATATTTTTTTCTACTTTGGAAAAATAGTACAATATTTAACATTACACACTAAAGAATTTCTCATCACGTCACTATTCCGATAATAATACACTTTATCACTAATTTGCGAATCGTCTCGCAGATGGCAGCACTTCAGATTCAAATCACGAATCCTCACGATCACTCTTCTGCGACCAGTCACTAACACGCGTATTTTTTAAAGCGAGACTTGTAAAAGGGGTCGAAATGTGACAGATCACTCTTCTGTGACCAGTCTCTAAAATGCCGTACTAGAAAATTAAAATACGGCAAAAAATGCCGTATCTGTATACACTACGTTTATTTCAAATCGAAGTTTTACCAAACTAGGGAACAGCTTTCCACTTTGGAAGACCACCTGTAGACATTAATCTCTCTCTATTAAAAAAAATATGTCGCCGCCGCTGCCGTAGCTACTGCCGCTGTTTCATGAATTCTGAGGGGGCTCTAACGCGCCGGCCTCCACAGCCGCTGACGAGGGCTTCCAGAGCCTGCTACGAGGGCCTCTCTTCAGAGCCTTCCACAAGGGACTTCATAGTCTCCCACGAAGGCCTCCAGAGTATCCTACGAGGGCATCCAGAGCTTCCCACGAGGTCCACCAGCGCCTTCTACAAGGCCTCTACTCTAGAGGCCTCCAGAGTCTCCCACGACAGTCTCCAGAGTATCTCACGAGGGCCTCCAGGGTCACCCCACGAAGGCCTCTTACGAAGGGCCAGCAGAGAATTCTACGAAAAACTCCAGAGTATCTCACGAGGGCCTCTAGATCCTCCGATGAGGGCCTTAATATCCACCTAAAAGGGCATCCAGACACTCCTACGTGGTCCTCCAGAGCCCTCCACGAGGACCTCCATTTAACCCTAGCATCCCTGCATATTACCCCCCCCCCCCTTATATGAATCCCTCCATTATTCGCTTTTCCATTTATCCATATCGAGACCCTCCCTAAATGTATTAATACATTATTACATTAATGTATTAATGTATTATAATTAAGTCTTTCGAAGAAACTTGTATTTTCTGAGTACACACTCTTAGCCACCGTTGCTATGGGTTACTACTGAGTGAGAAGGAGGAGCGAGGGGAAGGGAACATATTGTCGGATGGGATGAAAAGCAGGGGTGGAAGGATGATGAGTAAAACGTGAGTTGAGGGAAGCAGAAGATAAAGTGTGGAAGGTTGATGAAGGTAAGGTGGTTGGTGAGGGTGGGGAAAAGTTTAAGGATGCTGTAAGGGGTGGGAGGGAGGTATTAGAGATTGGAAATGTGGGTAGCTTCATGAAGGAAAGAAGGCTTGGGGTGAAGAATAAGGGAAAGGGGAAAGGATAGGAAGGGGGAATTGGTGTTGGCGACAGAGAAAGGTCGCGCGGTATGGTGAGGGGATCAGCGGGGGCAGGGAAGCGAGAGCGGTTAGAAAGAGTGAGGGATAGGGTAAATAATTGAGGAAGAAGTAGGGGGCGGGGAGAAATGGGACAGTGGTTTGGTTGGTGAGGGGGAAAGTCGAGGGGAGTGGTTGGAAAAGTATTACAGATAGGGTAAATGATTGAGAAAGAAGTAGGATGGGAGGGAGAAATGGGATAGTGGTTTTGTTGGCGAGGGGGGAAATCGAGGGGAGGGAAAGTAGTGGCCAAGGGAAGGCACGGAGTTGTTATTGGCAGGAGGAAGAAAGGGTTAGGGGGTGATTCTGAGGGGAAGGGGGTGAGAAGGGTTGAGACGTGGGGAATATGGTAGGGAAGGCCTCTGAAGAAAGAGGGAAAGCGTGGTTCTAAAATTCCAAAAGTCTGGCTCACTCAATTTTCCGATGATCCCAGACTGTATATTGGTAGAAGGTCATATTAGATTACTAGACTTTGTAGTCGTATAAAATTTTAAAAAAATGGATAATGACCTTAAAAGAATAAATTTTGAAAAAACAAAAAAATAGGTCGGTTTGGGGTATCACACGGTATCATCAGCGACCAAGGTGGTACAATTAAAGGCCGAACCGGTACTGTATTTTCCCAAGAGAAGTAAATCAGTTTTTATGTAATGCGAGAGGCTGACCGTATCAATCGGCCCGTGATCCGATTTATTACAGATACGCTCGTGTTCGATGGAAGTCGAGCTGGATCTCGAGACTAATCTACCATCCAAGTTTTTCGGTAGCACGTGCTGCCGCGCGAACAGTATTTAGTTGCGTTTAATCGATAATCGATCCTTCTTCGCGAAGTGCTACTTCTTGGTACTCGAATGATACTCGTTCCCACAATCTTCCCTTTATCACGCTCGTAGGCCACATCCGGGGCATTAAATTCGTTACCAACTAATTACAATGACATTTATTTTCTTTACAAATCAAACGTGCTTCTAACCCGGTTTTTTCTAATTTAAAATACTTGTTGTACTTCTATTGGTTTAATTTGATTTCAATCATCTTTTTAAGCTTTTTCCATGATTTTAAGGTCTTTATGTAAAGAAAGCATGTAAAATACTTACTGGTACTGAAATATAGTATTTATAAACCATTTTTAATTGTCTGGTACTAGAATGTAGTTTTTCTTTAGAAAAAAGAACTCAAAATACATGAATAGACCAAAAACCACCCTCTAGAATGAATAAAATTTCAAAATAATCGAGTGCTTGGGCACATATTGTTAAGCTTTATTTTAAATAAACAGTCGTCTATTTCAAAAAATGAATTAATCAGAATACATATTCTATACAAATATTGAATTAAGAGTACACAATTTAATTTGCGCGAGAAAGCCTAAATACTATAACCATAAATGTAAAAATTAATTCTGATATCTGATTATGAACTTCTGATGTCTCTTATAATTTTCAGTGTTAACTCTACGTATTTTCATGTATCCCAGTAATTTTTTGAAATTTGAAAATAATTTTTTCTTCTTCAGGGGGTCGATTTTAAGTTTTCTGTTCAAAAATCGTTTACTTTGTTCCTGTAAAAGAAATTACTTCGAATAATTGAGATCTCAATTTATCTGATTAATAAGTTTATAATATGTAATGTTCAACTGTTTTCAACGTTTTGATAATTTGATATTCATTGAAGCAGTATTACAGATCTATTAATTTCCTCTGGCCTATCGACTTTCATCATTCGTAGTGAATAAAAAACGAAACTAATAACGCGAGAATTTAGTTTCCTAATAAAATTAAAGTGTTTACGCGTTGTGGAAATTGATCGTGAACTTTAATTCAAAAGGATATTAATGGTGTATGCACTTGCTTTTTTTTTAACTTATTGTTTCATGCGCTTCGTTCCTATCATTACTTCTGGTCGTTGATTCGCGTGCAGGTACTATAATTGGTCCGCAAAGAAGCGATACAGGATACAAGAACGCCATCCTTTCAAGCATCTATCTGATTTTAAAATCTGATTTATCAAGAAGTCGTAAATCTTGGACTCAAAATATTACAAATTTTAAGAATTTAAATCTTCACGATACCAATTTTTGCACAGAAAAAAAGTCCTAATGATAGGACTGGCTTAATTTATGTTTGAGCTCGAATTTAGTGATTTAGTCATTCAAACCAATCAAGTTTCTTAAATTTAATCATTTTTCTACTCAGACCAAAATTCAGACTTATCTGGGAATAATAAGTCAAGACGAAAAGAAAATTTATGAAATTTAGTCTCGAAATGTTCAATTTTATCTTGCAATGTCTTTGTTATGTTTTTGGACAAATGTTGCATCAGCTTTCTTTTAATAGACAATTTATTCAATGCTAGTGTTAAAAAAGGAAGTAATAATTTTTTACTACTAATGTATGTAATCTTTAGTGATTTCAAAGTTTCAAAAACCCATCATTTTTTATTCAATTAACAAAAGGGTTAAACGTGGAACGTTATACAAGACCAATTATAAAGTTTCCCCTCTATAGAATTTTCAGTTAACTCATCGATTGATAGGGTTAGCACATTCCTTCAATAATTTAATAACAAGGAGATTGGTAGATGTGGATGATATTATGATGCCTAATAATACGTTATATTCTGACTTATTATTAGATAATACATCGACTTCTTGTTATGAAGGTGAACACGAAATTAACTAGGGGTTCATTTTAAACACATAGGAGCGGAATATAAGAAAAGCATTGACTATTATTACGGAATTTTCCGTAAAAATAATCTGTAAAGTGTAGCGCTAGGGCTAGTATTGTGGAATTTTCCGTAACATTAACCCTGAACGAGCTGGAAAAGGGGTTAGTATTACGGAAAATTCCGTAACAGTAGACAGTTCGTAGAAAAAAAAAGTTTACAAATAAAGTTAATTTTTATGGTGAAAGATAAAAACTAAAATAGAGTACCTATAGTTGTTTGATGTACATAAATATAGTTATAGATTTCTACCATTCTTTACGAAACGTATCATTTTATTTTTTCATTAAGTTCAAGAAAAAAGGGTACAACCCCCATAATATACCGTTTATTCTCAATTTTATTTCCTTCAGTATATGACTCGCTTACCAACTTTTTATTCAAATATCTTTACCGACAAAAATGACCATAAGAAATAGGTATTTCAAAATAAAAAATGCGTAATATTCCAATTTTTTAGTCTTATAAGTTTGCAGTTTTGTTAATATTTTTAGAACAAATAAAATAGACACTAAGGTAAATGTCCCAGTATTCGTGATGGTCCCAATACTCGTGAAACTTGGTTATAATTTGAATATATTGTTAAAAAATATGTTCAAAGTAACATTTCATGATAAACCTTATTCATGTTTAACACTGTATAGTATCAAATGGAATTTGAATGAATTCAAATCAGATAAAGAACAAGAAAATTGTCATCACGATTACTGGGACTAAGTTCACGATTACTGGGACGTTTACTTTACTTAATTTCAATTCATGGAAAAGACTTTTAAATTATTAAAAATTAATTTAAATAATAGGTACTTACATTTAAATTCAAATTGTTTTTAACCAAAATAATAATAAAGAAAGATGAAACTTTTATAAATATTTTGTTTAAATAATAATATAATAATTAAATACCTGTTTCAAATCAAAAGACATTAAATTCTGCGTCTAATCAGTCCCAGTTAAAAGGATTTTTCATAAATTTCATAAAAAGAAGAACTTTATTTTTCTTGAATTATGCAAACTAGGGAACTCGTATACAATTTTATAAATTATTATTCATTTTAAATCCCTAACCAGGAAAACCTTAAGAAATCAGTTTCAGGATTTAAAATTATCCGACGAAAAAGCTGCAGAATTTCAGTTTTTAAAGCAGCTTAAAACGTAGAAAAATGTCCACTACTTTTGATGTAACAATAATCTTTGAGGCATGGAAATTTCAAGACATTTTAATTAATTTATTTTTAAATTTGGAAATAAAATTGTGATGTAATCCTAACTTTTCTCAATTTTGTATTATTATGCATGGGCAATATCGATTTCTTCAATTAGTTAATCGCAAACTTTTTAGCTTTTTATTTCCAAGAATTTGTAATTTTTTCTTCACATTTTATTATTTAGATACATATAACACCATAAGATATGCCAAAATTTCAAATATTTTTTGAATTTTTTCCACAATAACGTAAAGAAATTTGACCAATAAAAACAGACCTTGAATGTTTTAAAAACTTATAATTTGTTCGGATGTCACATTTTTACGTTTTCTAGTCAAAAAAATTTAATTTTCAATTTGGAAACAAAAAAAGCTTGCTTACGAGATATGCCAGTGCTGAATTTAGGTTCCAAGAAAATTGAGGGAGAAGATTTCATTTTTCGTTTGAAGCACAAGTTTTCTCAACTTTGGACGGTGATTAAAAATTCAATTTTTAATTAAGGAAAATAAAATCTTATTTCCATCTACTGACTAGCTGACAAAATGTTTGATTCGAAAATCTCATTAGGTTCTGAGAAAATGAAGTGGAAGTGTTTTTTTCGCTCAACGTGCAGTTTTTTTCAACTTTGTATGGTAATTAAGAATCCAAATTTAATTTTTAAACAATTGCTTCCAAGATACTGCAGTGCCCTTTTGGAACGCCACCCTTCAATTACTCAGAAAAAATATTTCATCGAAAATTACTTTAAATTATCACTTATTCGTTTACATTAGTACTGCAATTATTGTTATTGAAGTATTCCCTTTCAAATTTGTTTTAAGATGCTCTTTTTTCCTTAGGAGCTCTTGCAAGTTTAATAGACTTTTATGAGAAAAGAAAAAATTGTAAATGAAAATTAATATAGCAAAGTCTATATAACAGCAGGAGCTCGTTTGCACATGTTTGTATTATTAATTCAAGAGTCGTTACAGACTTCGTCTCACAAGCTATATTGTGTTTGAGGTAACGATAGGTCTTGCACTTCATGTTTCGCAACTGGATTCATAATATATTCATTGAGAGTCATTTTATAAGCCGCAGATCTTCGTCGATGCTTTCTTGTTCGGTGGACACTTCATCATTTTTTGTATCCACCAAGTTGTAACTTACGGCCACCCTAACAAGCTCGAGTTTATTATTAAGGCCCCTCCCTATCATGCCAGTTGCTACAATACTAAATTCGATCAAGAGCGGGAAACTATTTCATATTACATCAATTTCAAATATTAAAAGATGAAGATACTTGATATATTTTTTAGTCTTTACTACACAGAATATTCCCAAATTATTTAAAAATACTGAAAATTCAGTAAATTCTACAGCAGCTGTTCCTAGTTTTAGTAAAACTTCTGTAAATTTAACAGACTCAGTTTTTGCTGATTAATTAGTAAATTCGACTAATCAAAAATTTAACTGCTTGGTTGATAGTTGAACTACATTGAAACAAAAATCATTTTATTAGTTAAAGATTTTTTGTTGAAAATGTATTTATTTTGCTGACAATTTGACTTTCTTAGTGAGAATTAATTTTAATAACGGAAAATTCAACTTTTCCATTATTGGTTGAAAATTGATCGTTTTTAGTTGAAAATTCAACAATTTCTATGGAAATTCATGCATTTTGTTGACAACTCCTTTTTTGTAGAAAATTAATTTTTTTGATTGAAAATTCAATTACATGATCCGAATTTGAGCTGCTTTGTTAAAAATTCATTTTATTCGTTAAGGATCTGCCTCTGTGGTAAAAAATTGGACTATTTCGTAGAAAGTTGTTTTTTTTTCGTTTGAAAATTAATTTTATTGACTGAAAATTTAACTGTTCCCTTATTGCTTGAAAATTGATAGTTCTTAATTGAAAATTCAACTCCTTGTTTCAAAATTGAATTACTATGTTGAAAATTTATATTTTCGGGTTGAAAATTCAACTTTTGTCTCGAGAATTCGTCTTTTTGGTTGGAAAATTAAACAATTTTGTTGAAATTTTCATTCTCTATTGGCTCAAGAAATATATATCAACTATTATCAACTATTATATTTTTTCGTTTAGAATTAATTTTTTTGATTGAAAATTCGACTCTTTGGTTGAAGTTGAACTTCTTTGTCGAAAATTCATTTTTTAAGATTCAAAATTTTAGTAAAAAATTCAACTATTCCGTTGAAATTTCAATTACTTTGTTAAAAGTTCAGCTATTTTAGTGAAAATTTCATTATCGTTTTGCCAAAAATTCAATTTCTTGTTGAAAATTCCTCTTATTGGAAAGAAAATTTATCCTTTTGGAATGGAAATTCAACTGTTTCTCTTAACTTAAATGTTTTGGGTTGATGTTTAATATTTTTTGTTTAAAAATTCAGACATTTGGTTGAGATTGGTTGACATTTGGTACCATTAAGCCATTTCCCTTTCGGGGTAGGCGTGACTTGCTCGGTTGGAAAATAGTATTGGGTATATGGGTATATTGGTATAGAGTATATAGGTATAAGTTAGATAGGTATATAGGTGTAAGGTAGATAGGTATATAGGTGTTAGGTATATATGTTTTAGATTGATCTGAAATTCTCGTGTCATTTTTTCAAATGACACGTTTATTCCGCAACACTGCTCCGACCCAGGTTGCTGATCAATCTCTCTAGCGATCACCCCAAGTGAAGAGCCTCACAAAATTGTTATCTATGATTCCCCACTTGGGCCCATTAGAATCCAAGGTCTTTGTTTCAGGGTTCATTCATTCTATTTTCACTCTGTTTATAAACTATTTGTACCTTTACATTATTTTATTCAAAACAATTCATTCCCCTATTTTCGTGACAAATCACCCTATTTTCCCTGTTTTAAGAGCAAGGATTTTGGGCTTTAAAGTTTGTTGAAATATTATGTTTGTATTTTTTGTTTTTTATGTGAGGCGTTTATCAAATGAAATTGTAGAAAAAATGTTGAACTTGAAGCTTGTGTTTGGGACTTCACTCTGGGGGGGGGGGGGGGCTTTATGTGATGATCCGTGACGAAAAAGGGGAGGGGTGATAAAATATTTCAAAATAGCCTTTTTATCCCAAGCATGCAATATGCATTGTAAAATTTAAAAATGTTCCATTGAAACCAATACGTTTTTCATGAATAATAATTTAACAACTTAACAAGAAATATTTGATTTTCTAGTACTTTTAATATAAAAAGAAAATTCCAACGCCAATATAAAATCTTCCTTAATTAGAAAACATTCAAAATATAGATGTACAATTTTTTAAATTCTATTATATTTTTAAATGTAAAAATGAAGATATGGTGTCTGAAATCTTAAACAACTTGAATAAAAGAGAATTTAAAGTTGATTGCTCTAATATATTTTCTTAATCAAAAACTTTCTGCTCTATCTTGATATCAAAAATGCTAGTGTGATCTATACTTCCTAAAAAAAAATCGAAACTAGTATAGAGTAGGTCCTATTTCAACAGTTTATTTCCAATAATGGCCTCAATTTTAAAAGCACCTTGAAATTTCTTAGGAAAGTCTTAATAATTTACGATCAAATAATAAGTTTTAAAGTTTGATTGTTCCAAAGCTGAACAATTTATCTTACACACTGCAGATTTTGCTACACACTGTTTTAAATTGCTTGGTTCTCAAGTGAAGTTCGATTGATTAATTTGATCGAAACCGGTATTATTACTGACAGAATACAAATTATAAAGTCAGGGCTTCAATTTTCCTTTAATAAATGTGGGTGTATAAATGGATTGTCAAATTTCGAAAAAAGTGCATGTCCTCGCAACCGGTGATCTTGGATCGGTCAGTGCAGTTGGACATTGATTTACTGTGAATGTGCCACTTCGTAAACACCGTTTTCGCTCAAGGCAGTGAAATCATGTTCTTTCTTACATCCTGATCCGACGGCAGAACGTGTGCCTCACTTCACATGACCGAACATGGATACACGGTACATATTGTGCATCTATCATAAACATTATTAAAATCTTCAATTTCTTTTCTTCCATCATTAGCATTTTTCAATTAATCACAAGAACTGTCTTAATCGCTTCAGAATCAAAATTTCATCTTTAGAAAAGTCAACCTCCCAGATATAGATTACGTATTTAATAAATTCTTTGAACCAAATTTTGAAATAGAGATTACTGAGTAGCGAACCTTAATTAATAGATGCGTGAAAACAAATTATTCGTGTTTGAATGCATTTATATACTGATTTCGTCGTTACGTACAATTTAAAATTAATCACAAGCCGAAGCGAAACGAAAACCATTTTATTGTTATAAATAATTTTTATACAAAAATTTACTTAAGGCAGAGAAAGGTACGTGGACGCACCTAAAAAAAGTGAATTTAAAAGAAAAATATATCTACAACCGTCAAAAATGGAATAGGTCAATGGTAGTTTTCCGGAAGTACTGCACCTGCGTAAGTTACCCGCCAATACGGGTGATTTAAAGCAACATCATTATTTTTTAATATTGCAATTATATATAATAATCTTTAAATCCATTCAGTTACTTTGCCCACATGATTTTGTTTATCACCCAGTTGGACAGTTTATTAGTATACGTCAGTTTGGCATCTTATAGAATTCTGTTTCCACTTAGAGTTCTATCAATTGAATAGAAATTCTTTAGTATAAATTGAAATATCAAATTCTCGTAATTTAAAATTAGATGCAGTGATGGTGAAATTCTGTAAAGAAATGAATTACAGCTACAATTTCTTTTTTATATACGGAAACATATGTGACATATGTAAAAATGTATAAGAGTTTCCAAAAAATAAATCAACGCTGTCATTTTTAGTGTTCACAATGGAAGAATTTTCAATTGCAAATTTATAAAATTAAATAAATATGAATTTTATATCTTCAAACTAAAAAAATGTTTTATTTTTAATTTTCAAAATTGAACCATTCCAAAAAGGCATTCAAAATTGCTTCATTTTCTATTATACATATTATATATTGCAGAGTCTTCAATTGCAAATATTCAAAACTCAAGAATTTTAAATTGCAAATCCTTCAAACTATTTTACCTTCAAAATATAAATATTTCAAATTGAATAATTTGCAATTCTATATTTTCAAAATTCAAGAAATTTCAATTATAACTCTTCAAAATTGTAGAAGTTTGAATTGTTAATCTTTAAAATTGAAGAGTTTTAATTTTGAAAATTTACAATGAAAAATTATACAATTTCTAAGTTTTTCATTTAAAAATTCTCTAATTTTGATGATTTATATTAGAAATTTCATAAATTTGGAAGTGTTAGAATTGAAAACTCTTGATTTTTGACCTTAAAAATCAACAAATTTATCTCATATAAGATTTTTTATTTATACATGTTTAAAATTGATGAATTTATACTCTTAAAAATGGCAGAACATTAAGTTGTAAGTAAGTATACCATTAAGCCACTTCCCTTTCAGGGTAGGCGTGATACTACCCGATTTGGATAGTGTTTCTAGGTGGATAGTTTCTTGTAGTAGTAAATAACTACAAGTGTGGGCTCACCACACCCACGATATGCCAACAGCACGCAGTATTCTCGAATGGTCACCCATCCAAGTACTAACCGCGCCCAACGCTGCTTAACTTCAGTGATCTGACGAGAACTGGGGTTTTCAGCGTGGTATGGCCGTTGGATCATTGTAAATCATTAAAATTCAAGTGTTTTTAATTTTTATATTTTACAATAGAAAATGTTTGTAATTTTGATAATTTACATTTGAAATTTCTTCAATTTGGAAGATTCAGAATTAAAAAGTTAACTTTTGAGTTCCAAAATAATAAAAATTTAAGAATTTTTATTAATACATTCATCCCGAAAATTCAAGACTTTTCTATTGTGACTTTCTAAACTTGTAGAACTTGAAATTGTAAATATTCAAATTTAAAAAGTTCATAATTTTTACTATTTATCTATGACTAAAAATTATAGAAGTTTCCAGTTTTACCATTAAAAATTCTCCAATTTCAATGATTTACATTTAAAATTTCTTCAATTTGGAAGATTGCAAATCTTCAATATAGACCTATTTCAAAAAGATATTCAATGATTGATGAGTTTAAACTATAAACATTCAAAATTGAATAAATTGGAGAATTTTAAATTGTGAACATGAGTGAGACTCAGAATTCCAGAACGTCCTTTAAGAACATCTTATTACAATATAAAATCCTACATTAACTTATTAATTTTTTCTTTGCTTCTTCTTTCTGCTGGGATGATATCTTATATTTAAATAAAAGTTACAGATTACTAAAAGCCGATTAAAATTGAATTTGTAATTAAAATTAAATAAAAAAATTGTTAAATCCAATGCACTTTTTCAAATGTCTATTTCAATTTATGATTATTATAAGAAAACTATTATAATATTTTAAATATTTTAATTATTAAATTATATAATTCATTATTGTAAGAAACGTGTAATAAGCACGCATATCTGGCTATTTTCGCTAGTATATTAATAATTAACTGAATTACATAACTTACATTTAAATTGCATAGCACACTGGAATATGTTATTATCATTTTAACTCAATTTAGAGATAACACATGGCGGTAATGAACAACTCAAACCAGCATATAACCTGACATGCGATTTGCGTTATTTTTCCACTGTTTTGTACAAAATCGCATGCGTTTTAACATGTGCGTGAAATCACTCCGACCATGGATTGTTAATTAATTAAACACTTTTCACATAAAAGGCTCATTTAATTGAAGACAATCTTTCTCCTACTCATGAGCTTCATGATCAAATATTATAAAAGTATTGAATTATTCAGGCTATAAATTTTGTATGAAATTGACTGATCGTAAATTATTCTATCAATTTCATATCATGCAAGAATTTAGACGATGGAACTATTTTCGGAAGCCAATTATAGTTTTTTGTAAATAAGGGCGCACCAACAAAGCCTCCGCGCCGACCTACCCTTCTCTCCTCTAAACTCCTTCGGACGAAACTCCTTTTCGGGTTCTAAAAATTATTCTTAAATTAACTACGTAGTACAGTTACAGTCGGTAACTGTAACTGTAACGAGCTACTTTGAAATTTTGTAACGGTATGGAGTTGCATTTTTTAAGACTGCAACTGGTATCTGATACTTTATTTTAGTTTTGAGTATAAAATAGGTACTTTCAAATTATCATAAAGAATAGGTATATCTGTAAAGAATAGTCGAGTATAAGAAATTTCAGTTTGAAAATCTTGAAAGCCTTCTGTTTTTTACCTCAAGAAATGTGATGAAATCAAGAAAAAACCTCTACGAATCTCTGAAGCTCACCGTGAAGGGTTAAAATGTTTCAGTGACTGGTAACTTTAACCGTTTGTCTTGAAAATTAATTTGTATTAAAAATATTTCTTTCAATCTTGGTAACACAGAAATACTATTGAACTAGAGGGCTAGAATATATTATTGATTTTTATTTGATAACTCAGAATTACTCAGTCAGTGACAAGTTTTCATTAACTTGTTCAATAATTTTCTATTTGTTTGTAATTGAATAAATATTTGTTTGTCGCTGAAAAGTAATGCTTTAGGATATACTAAGAATGCTGAGATTAATCGAATCATTTGAGCCGAGTAAAAACAAGTTATGGTACGGCCTCAGTCAGAAGTAAAAAAAAGTTAAAATCGCTTAATATCTTTAGTACCATTTTTGAAAATCAAAATTCAAAAAAAGTTTCCTGTTTGTCAAAAAATTATGGCCCCGAAAATTTGATTCCTTAGCAACGGCAACGGTTTTATTGTTCAACTCAAAACTAAAAATTTTTCTAGCAGTGTGGATTTGTAAAAACCCAAAAATTAGAAACGTTGAAAGTTAAATAATTAATTTTAAATAGAATCATGCAAAACTGAAAAATTTATTATTAAAAGCGTGAAAAATTGAATACTTCGAAAAATTATAATTACGAAACTAGAGAATTAAAAATGTATTAAAATGTTTATAATTTTAACGTTGAAGTGTTTTCAATTTATTATTGTTAAATGGAAAGAATTATGTTTGACTGAATTGAAACATTAAAAAATGCCTTAAAAACCTTAGAAAACCATACAACGTAGGAGAAGACAGCATGAAAGGGGTGTCACTAATTCTTGTGTAAGTTCTGGATGTTCCTCAGAATTAGGAAGAAGGCCCTAGTAAATAATGATTTTTCGCACAAGCTATAAAATATGATCTATTACGCGAAATCAGATATAAAACTCTTGAAGCACATCTGATTAAAATTCTTAGCTTAACCAAATAGAGCAAATCATGAAGTGGAAGACAATTCATCATGAGAAAAAAATAAGTTAGAATCTGGTTGTGATTGGTTCTTGGCCGTGTTGGTTTGTACCCACAACGTTTTTAGCGTAATTCAATTACCTGATACTAATTTCACGACCGAGTGGGAAATGACGTTGGTCGCGTAGGTTTTTTTTCAAGCAGCGACCACCACCTACCTCTCGTCTCGTATATTTCAAAAGTAAATTGCTTGAGTATCCCGGACCTTGAATGACCTGTATAAACGAATCGGAATGGAATGGAACGTGACGGGACTGGATGGAGCGGAAGAACTTGGGGAAGGCACAAGGCAGTCACTGATGGCCTGATGGCTGTTGTTCATTTAGCAATTCGCCACGCGCTTGAGCCCCCGGGCAGCCCGCGGCCGCGGTTATTTGACTTGCTTCTCTGAAGAAAACCTTCTCGCTCAACCATCTTCTCCAATTGTACAATTCTACAATTGTGCATAAATATATTGCCGACATGTCAAACATTCACACATATTTACTCACATACCTCAGCGTGTACTTGACTCAGTGGAGATCAACGTTATAACAAATCCTTCCATTCAAATTTGTTCCATATCTCATTTTCTAGTTCTGACCTGATCCCTGAACCCTTACCTCTGAATCTTAATCCATGTCGCTTCATAAACTCTGTACTGGAATGTTGAATTGACCCTTTACCTGTGAACTGTGACCTACGACTTATGACCTTCGACCCTCGAAGTAGGGCCTTTTTTGATCCTTTGACTTTTTATTGATCCTTCACCTTTGACTGCTGACCTTATTGACCCTGCATCTTGTGACCTTGAAACGATAGCTTTTGACACCTAGCTTATTACTCACTTTTGAACGTTGACCTTAGAGCTTATTTACCATTGATATCTAAACTTTCATCTCTTATCATTGACCTATGACCCTTTACCTTGTGACCTCCAAGCGATAGCTTTTGACTCGTAGCATATGACGCGCCTGTGACCTCTGACATTCGACCCACGAACTCGGGCCATTGATCCATCACCTTTGACTTTCGGCCTTATTGACCCTTGGTACCTGACCCTTCATTTCCTACCATTGAACTATGACCCGCCCCTACCCGAAAATTCGGGACGACTAGCCAAGCTTATGAAAAATATTGCACTATTCATCCCGAATTTCGGGACGACGAGACACTGCGTTTAAAATTAGTCTCCTCTATTTCTTGCAACGATATTCGCGGTGTATTTTAATCTTCTATAGAATTTATAAGCTACTAATTTTAAAGCAGAATTATTCATTACACCTTGATGACTTTTCATAAAATGTTCGAACATTGGAAATAATGTAGACAAAAATATAAATCTTAATATTTAAACCGAAGAACGTCGAGTACACCAGTAACTCTAAGGTAGAAAACAAGAATGTATGTACAATAATGACCCAAAATGGTCCTTAGTTAATTTGTTAAATTAAATAATGTAACTCTATAATAAAATGTATATCCAAATATATTTGTTTCACGAAATCTACTTCGGAATTAAAATTCAACCGTTCAGTTTTTCTTATATAAGAAGTAGCTTATATTCTTCTCATTATCATTTTCTATATGGGGCATAATTTCTGAAGTGTACCCACCTCGAAAATGAAAGTTGTCCGATCGGGCTAAAAATTGGCCCAATTGTAGTCCTATTAGATACTACTCCTCACACCAAAAATTAATTCATTTTGATAATTATTTTTCACAGTGGAGGGGGTACAATTCTGTGTTTTTTAAGAAAAGCTTTACTTTCAAACGTTTGTAACTTTTGTCCTATTGCCTTAAACAAAATTTCACTTGCAATGTTTCGATAGAATTTTTCATAAAATTTCTGGTGGTAATAACGATTTTTGAAAAAAATCAAAATTTGACCCAAATTTTCGAAAATCAAAAATAAATTTGACTTTTTTTCAAACTTGGGCACTTTTTTTTTCTTCAAAATAGTTTTAAAAGAAAGCTGAGATTTTTTCCTATAAGACCTACAATTTTTAGAGTGGCAAATTAATTTGTCTTTGAGTAATAGAACGATACGTAAACAAGATGCCGTGATTGGGCGGGTGGCGCGCGATTTTCCCTAGTGCGCTCACGCCGAGGATCGTTGTGCAACGCTTTAGTGCCAGTTTTTTAAGTTAAGTAATATTACATGGTAATATTATCTGTCTTTCGGTTCGATTTTTTGGCGATATTTTCAACAGTTGTTTTGTTTGCAGGCCTCTTTTGCGGTTTCTGTTTTTTGCCATTCGAGAAGATGTCGTATTTCTCAGAGGACGAAAACTTCTTGAGTTGAAGTTTTCCATTTTGAGTGGGAATGAAAGCGTGATACTGTAATGTACCTGGTATCGTGACAGCTTTGTCAAATCTGGCTTTCAGTAATTCGGTGGCTAAGGCATGATTTTCTTTGCTGCTGAAAAAAATTTCGATTTCCTTACAGTTACTCTTTGCCCACTGAAACAAAGCATGGGGAGTGAGTATGTGATGTTTCGGAGAACATTGTAAGCTTGCACGTTCTGCTTGTCTCTTTATATTCGCTCCTATACCATCACATGCACCCTTACCATGAGATGTACCATGGAAGTGCCATTCAACTTGGATACCAAAATCTTCTTCATGGGCTTGGAGATTAACAAAGCTACTCTTGGTATCTACATGAACTGCAAATTCGAGCTCCTTCTGGTAGTGTAGGCAATTTCAAACGCAAGTCCTGGGAAACACAACGGAGTTTAAGCTTAGTTTATTTATGCCTTACTTTTTGAAAAGGATTAATACATCTACTCTCCCAATTTTTAATCACTTTTTCAGAGGGCATCGTGCAAAAAATATTTTTTTCAAATTGAAAAAGAGATTTTTAGATAAGAATGACCAAAGTCACGATATTTCCAAAAATACAATTATGAAAATAATAGATCAAGTAGAATAAGAATGAGGAAATGAAGAGTAAAATAAATTTACGTACAAACCTGCTTCGATAAACTCGATTTCAGATCAAATCTGCGAGTAAAATACGAATATTAAATTCCAGTTTCTTATACTGTTACAAATTATCTTCTCTTGTGAGACTCACAACCATCTAGTGGCAGACAGCCATCTAGTGGCAGACAGCCATCTAGTGGCAGAAGCAGGAAGTGAAAAATGCGCAGGTAAATTCAAAAGATATATATTCTCACTTACAATTTTTAAAGCATATTCCCAATTAATTTTACACTGACCGTAATGCAGTCCTTGTTAATTCACCCTGAAAATGCAGAGAGCAGTTATTCTAGTAGCATATAATATTACTTAACTTGAAAAACTGGCACTAAAGCGTTGCACAAAGATCCTCGGCGTGAGCGCACTAGGGGAATTCGCGCGCCACCCGCCCTATCACGGCATCTTGTTTACGTATCGTTCTATTACTCAAAGACGAATTAATTTGCCACTCTGAAAATTGGTGGTCTTATAGGAAAAAATCTCAGCTTTCTTTTAAAAATATTTTTAAGAAAAAAAAAAGTGCCCGTATTTGAAAAAAAGTCAAATTTATTTGTGATTTTCAAAAATTCGGGTCAAATTTCAACTTTTTTTAAAAATCGTTATCACCACCAGAAAGTTTGTGAAAAAATCTATCAAAAATATTTGAGGTGAAATTTTGGTTAAGGCAATAGGACAAAAGTTACAAACGTTTGAAACTAAGGCTTTGCTTGAAAAACCCCAAAATTGTACCCCCTCCACTTTGATAAATAATTATCAAAATTAATTAATTTTTGGTGTGAGGAGTTCTATCTAATAGGACTACAATTGGGCCAATTTTTAGCCCGATCGGACAACTTTCATCTTCGAGGTGGGTACACTTCAGAAATTATGCCCCATATGTGGGTAAGAGATCCAGTAATCTTTGATTCCTAACCGTATCATTATTATCGCATCAAAAATTTGACTAATTTATTATTTAGATAAGAGACATAATGTTATATTTTTAATAATATAAAAAATGTCTCAAGTTTTGCTAAATTTAGAAGTTGCAACAAATATTTTTTTATGCTGTGAAAATCATGATGCTGGATCTCTAATTTGATGTATTTCAGGTCTCCAATGTCATCATCAAGAATACACCGCATGTAGTTATTTCATAATATCTTTTCATCCTATAAATATAATTGAGCTATACCTACTATAGCTATACTTTCCCTATACTTTAGGCATACTTTATTTATACTTCTGACACACTTGAGCTATACTGTACAGATATACATCAGCTATACTTCAGCTATACTTCAGATATACTTCTAAGATAAACTTTAGCAATACTCTTACTATACTTCGACTAATCATTGTTATACTTTAGTTATATTTAAGCTATACATCCACTGTACATAATTCAAATAGACATGAAGTATGGGATCGTCTCATATACCATAATTTTATTCTACTATCTGAGAGACGACACCTATACGATTTCCCAGATGTTTTCCTAAATCAATCCCATACAAAAATTTTTTTACCCGGGCAACTATAAACAAGTGGCTTTTTAAATACTAGAAATGGGATCAAATATAATTGAGAGGTAGATTTTTCCGAATTAGGGTATGACCACGTCTATAAACGCGTGTGTTTTACAAAAACTGGAAATGGAGTCAAATATAATTGAGAGGTAGATTTTACAGAGTTGTTGAAGAAAATTATTTTTCAGCTTTTGACCTTGATATACACATTTTCAAATTCTATTTCCATGACCGTATTCGTGATTAGCGTGTCAAAATCCAGCGTTATACGCATAAAAAATAATGAAAAAACTTTAAAATATTCTTATAAAATATAGTTTTTTCAAATGTTGACATTCCAAATGAATTTTGCGGGTATTATCATAGCTGAATTCATAATCATCATATGAAAACACATCCATAAACGATGTTTCATGCAAATTATTCAATGTTAAGTCTGAACTTTATTATTAAAATATAACTTTTAACGTTTTTGTGAATTCTTAGAAGGAACTAATGATTTATGAGTGAGATTGACGTACAAAAATTATTTTTAATGGCTTTGTATTGATTCTAAAAGATGTCATGCAAATCAGTTCATAATCTTTTTTTGCCTTTATGTCTCGTACACTAACATTACCTACAAAAAAATGCATAAAAATATGTAAAACCTTTCCAAAGTTATGGCGGAACATAAAGGACAAAAAAATACAAAAATAAGTCTTCTTTTTGATACGCATATTCGACTAAAAGCAAGCATGACATTTAAGTTTTAAAAAATAGATTAAATAAATAAGATATTTTTTAATCCTTTTCCAAAAACCCCTTTATTTTCTGAATTTTATTTATTTCAAATCGAAATATTTTACGTTGAAACTAATATTTCAGAAAATTTCCCTTTTAATTTTTTTTTAAACGTGAAAAAGAGGTGATTTTTCAAAATATATTGTTTTCATTTTACTTTGCATATAAATTGTAGATTAAGGACTTTATATGCAATTCTTCTTTTTCACTCTTATAACTTTAATTAAAATTACAAACTAGTGCTTCAACTAAATACGCAAAAATTTGCAACACTTTCAATTAGTAACTTTTATAATTCCTAATAAAGTAGAATGTGGCCGTATAATATGAACCAATCAAAATTTGATTTAAAGACAAAAATTAGATTAAAAGAAAATAAATCTTGTTTGAATAAAATATCTCATCAGCTTGGGGACTCATACATTCTAGTGGGACCCGTAACTGGCTGTGGTCAATTAATAACAGAGTAACATGGCGAAAGTCAGCCGTCAGTGGATAATCCAGTATTAACTATTGCTATAGAATATCACGTTGAGTGCCACTTATTAACCCACATCACCTCTCTTTGAGATAAATCTCGTTAGACCAGCTGTGCTCGCGAATATTATAACCACAGCATGAAATATATAACATTCATACTTTCTCCTAAATTTCTATTTACCATTCCTTGATCCTTGTTTTGTCTCACCTAGGAGATAAACTTTACGTCGCAGAAACCACAGGCTTTTTACTTAAATTGAGCGAAACTAAATGCTACTCAGGCCTTTTGCGAAATCAGTTTTTCAATGTTTGAGCATCATAATTGCATACTAAAAAGTAATTTGCACTTGGAATTCGATTAGTTGCTTGTCAGGAATGAGGAGGCAGTGCAATTTGAAAACAAATATTACCTAAATAAACAATTTTACAGTAATATGTTGGTTGTTACGGATTTCAATATTGGAAGAGAAAATTATTTTCATCATTTAAGAAAATTTTACAGCAAATAAATGTGATGTTCTGCAGTAAAAGAGCACCGAAAAAAGCAGATCCTCAAAAGTACGCTGATTTAGTGTTGTTTTGAGTTGCAACCAAAATGAGACGGAAGAGAATGAGAATGCAGCTATGTTCATGTTATAGTTTCGCACTTGAAATATTCTCATTTTGAGAAAAAAAAAATTTCGAGTACATAACAAATGAGCTTGATGGGCCCATAAAAAAGTATCTTAAAGCCATTCAACTTGAAATGTTATGATTGATTTTTATTCATTGACAATTTCTGAACAAAATACTAAAATGCGGAAATGGTATATTAGGGGTGTTCAAAATTGATACGGGTCGGGTTTGCGGGTTAGCCCACAGACCCGCAATCAACCCGACAACCCATATTCAGCCCGCAAACCCGCTTCAAACCGCAGAACCCGCATTTAACCCGGCAACCCGAATTCAACCCACAAAACCCGCATGCGCGCAATAAATTCACAATCAACTTAAAAACCGGAAAAGCTTCGTAAATATAAGATTGAGCGAACTAAAACCAGAGCAAGTATTAGCAAATAAAAGCTTGTAAAAATGCGTAACGTCATCTCAATTAAGGGGCCGTTCAAAAAATACGTAACGTTTTTTTCTGAAAATTTGTTTGAAAATTTTAAGACTTGAAGTATAAGAGAAATTGAAAATCTTTCTTTGCGTGTTTTATGTGATATACATAAATCAATTATGTGGATTTCCAGAAATTAAAATTCCAAATATAAAGTAACGAAACAATTATTTTTCGAGATCGAAGATCAAATTTCTCTTTGCTTTTTCTCCTTTTTTCCTCTCTTTTATATATTTTTCTCTGATGAGCCGATCACACTGATGTTTGAAAACATATTTTCCTCGTTTTAAGACTTTTTGTACAATAGCGTTACACAATATGACTCTGTTAGAGATTATGTTTTTAAAAATATTTTTTCAAAATTTACTAACTTGATTCCGTTCTTTTCAACTCAGTTCTTAGACAACTCCACAAATGCTTTCTATTTTCTCTATTTAGGCACGTACACTTAATTGTTTTGAATCAGAATTTTATTGCAAATTTAAAAAATGTAAGAACTTTCAAGAAAGGATTTTCATAAACTCAGGAACAAAATTTTGTTGAACCAGAAGAACTGTTTTCTTGGATGTACATGAAAATTTGGTCGAATAAAACAAATTTTGGTGGATTCAAACAAATATTTGTTTGACCAAAGAACATTTTTTCGTTGTATAAACCAAATACTCCATCTACATTAGGTTTTGATAAACAAAACAAAAATTTTTTTGGCCAACCAAATATTTTTTTGCCCATATAATAACCATTATTGTATGCTTGAACCAACACAAATGTTTTTGATTCAACAAAATTGAAAAATTACCACTTATATTCGTATGAGAATGTAAAAAAATTCGGTTATATCTTTCTCGATCTTTACTAATTCTAGAAACACTACTACTTTTGAAAATGTGTATTGGAAAATTTCTTTGAAGGTTGTAAAGTATGAAGGTTACACTTAAAAATCTGTACGTGAAAAGCTTCACTTGGCAGATAAATCAATTTTTCTTGCCCTTAACGCGATACTTATATTTAGAATAAATATGTTGAAAAATCAATATTAAATACTGCAACAAAGTTTTCTCATTTCTTCGTTTTACCATTTTTAATTAAATCATTCGTGCTATCACTTTAAACAAACAAAAAATTTTCAACCCATGCAAATATGTATAGTATAATTTTGTTATAGATTAAAGAAATACGCTGGTAAATTCTAAAAACATAAAGTAAGACCTTGCAACATCGGCTGTTTCCTTTCCATTTATAAAAATATCTCTCCTCGCTCAACATATCTAAGAGTACATATATAAGAACATATTATATTTGAGTATTTTTTGAAACATGCTATTTCCATATTTGGACGTCAAAGTTCAAATATGAGCTGTATTAATTATTTTAAATAATAAACAATGATGACTTCAGTTATTAGGATTTGAATTCCCACTAATTCATTTAGTCACGAAATAAATTAGTCATAAATTAAACTATTAGTGCTATAAACTCAATTATTCAGATTTGACTGTGAATAAGTAAAAAACTGATAATTACTATATTAGTACAATTGCTTAGTGTAGTGAAATTAGTAAAGGACTTCGCACTATTTCAATCTGCTTTAATACTTCAGACTATGGGAGAAAATAACTGAGGATTTTATTCCTTTTGTAGAATCCGTGATTATAAAGTTTAATGGAGGAAAGTAATTGCTTTTTTAAGTATTGGCTTGTGAACTTGTGGGGGCAGATACTTAATAATTGATCTTGTTTGGTATGAAAGCGTTGTTAATCGTTGGTAGATTAACAGCCAGTTTCCTGTTTGGTTACAAAAGTGCACGGAGGTCCTGTATATGTATACACAACCTGCATTACGTTTAAGGCTTGCATGGTGTATCAAGTTGATTAGTGCCGCTCAGGTAGATCTACTTTGTTCGTTCCGTCTCGGAGAGTAGTTCTCCAGAAATTTGATAGAAACCGGTTTTAATTTTTGATAATGAAAATAGTCAAGCATTTGAATATTTTCACTTACTTCTACAGTACATCTTTTTTTATGAGAGACATAAAAACAAATGATACAATACAATAAGTTGTTTTAATGTACATACATACGATACGTAGCTATAAACCAGTAAGAATAATCTTTAAATGTAATTTTAAAAAGTCCTGAATTATACTACTCAATTTATAAACTCTTAAGTTTTTATATGATTAATATACCTAAATTCTTTCAAAACGTATCATAAATTCTATTCTAATAATCAGCAAACCCAACTGGTTATATCAATTATTCAATATTTCGACAATTAGTTTGGTAACATATTCATTTAGTAGTGATAAAATAGTTTACAATTCACCAATTGACGAGTAAACGGTTAATTTTTGTTAGCTTTAATTACTAAAATTGCAGAGGTACTTTTATATTTTGCATGATAGAAAAGATCAAGCTTAATAGAAAACACATGGTTGTACTTTCTTGAACATTACTCCTGCTATGTTAGGAAGTAGGTTATGGCCTCCAACTCCACAGAACACATATTATCCCTATAATATAGGCGTTTTCTAGTAAAATTATCTTTTACATCTAGATTATATGTGTCTTTGGTAATTAGAGCCTTTTAGCTTTTAACTGCATGTGTCTTCAACTAAAAATACATGATGCAATCTCAAAATCTTTCAAAGTAATTTTAAAATAGCAAAAAAATTAAGTATTTAGCTCTAAAAAGATAAAAATACGACCTTACAACATTAGTTTCTTATCTTTCAATTCATGAAGAACATACCTCTCCCTAAGCTTTTAGACCAGTATACTTTCATTACTTGCAGCATATGCATAATAGTCAAACATTTCTGTAAATAAATAACTGAAACGTCAAACTATTTTTAAATACGTGAATCAAAATGTTAATTCAGTCCTATATAACGTTTATTATCAGCCTTGTTATAACCCAGAATCTGTCTGTAGGGAACCAAAACCCGAAACCATCTAAATCGCTCAAGGAACTTCTAACCTACGTTACCAATTATTCTAAGGAAAAACGGGTGATACTGATAACTGACGATGAGCAGAAATTTGAAAATATAGTGATTGATACCATTATTCGAGGATTTAAACAACAAACTTTGACAATTAGTTTTACTTTCGAGGAGACTACCGAATGGAGAAATGGCAGTCTGATTCAACACCCTTCATTTACTAATCCTAGATCAACTCCAATATTTATCATGTTCTTTGATACGGAGAATTTTGCACATGAGCCTATTTTAGCTGGTGCAATCGAATTCCTGACACAATTGTCAGGAGTGAACATACGAACTAAGATGTTAATCGTGCATCTGCCGAAAAGAGGTAACTTTTCTTATCGAAAACTATTTCGAAACTTGTGGAGCAATCAGTTTTTGGATGCCACTGTTCTGCAAATTGTTAGCAAGTAAGTTCCTGAACATGGTTTGAAATTTAAAATATCAGATAACAATGAAGAAACTGTATTTGTATACCAATTTAACCCATTCACTGCAATTTACGATAAAAAGCTATTTTCTTTTGAATGGCAACTGTTTCCTGAGTAGATTCGCCACTTGAAAGGTCATCAATTGCAAATAGGATTGAATGATGATCCACCTTTTTCTTACTTTCTGAAGAAAAATCTCTCGCGATATCCAAATGAAATTATCGTTCCGCATACAAACATCATAAGGGCTTTCTCAGACAAAATCGAATTTTAAGGTGCAAATTATTCTATCTGACGGAAGTTTTGGTTCACTTGGCTGTAAGAAGACGAATTTCTCAGGACTTTTGCGGAAAGTTGTATACAATGAGATACGATTTTTGGGAAATTTCGCTTACTATTTCCTATATTGCAAAAGCCATTTCCGATATGCTACTAGTCGGTTGTTGGATATAGATGCCTACGTTGTTGTAGTGCCAGTAATGACTGTTGATAAACCTTTTGCAGCTTCACTGTCATAGAAAGCTTTTCAGACACTTGTTTTGACTATCATTGTTAATAATGGCACGTGTGTTCTGTCAGTCTTCCTGAAATTTGACAACCAAGTCTGGAATCAACTTACCATATTCCAATCGATTCTAGGATTCACCGTTGACAGTGAACCGCAAAAATTGGCAGGGATAATCTTTTTCGGTAGTATATTGATTACCCAGATTATCTTCGCAGAATATCTTTACACGCTGATAACGGATGTCAATTTGTCAGAGGAATCGGAACTGGAATTTAAGAACATCCATGATCCGGAGAAATCAGGTTTAATTCCAGTGATGCATCCAATTCTGAGACAAGTTTCAAAGAACAGTAGTTTTGGTACTGAGCCGTTTTTTCTAAAGAAATCAATTATGATGTCCAGCAACTTAACATGAATATATAACAAGAATATGTCAATGAAGCATCAAAATTTAACAAGCGTAATAACACGCTCACTGGCTGAGATCTTCGTAAAGATGGCTTCAGAGTCTCAAACTTTACTACCTATCAAGATACTAACGGAACCCTTGCGGGTGACGTGGAAAATGTTCGATTTTGAACCAAGATCACCATACAATGAACGCTTTGATCAAGTGCCTCTGGGTTTCATCGAAAACGGACTATCCAATAAACGGAATGAAAATATCACTTTGGGATTAGAAGAATCACGGCAGAAGAAAGACCCAACATCTTTAGAGTTATCACTCAAACTATTCTTTATTCCCGCTATTGGATATGTTCTTGCTTGCGTTGTATTTATTGCTGAAGTACTTTTTCCGATGTTTAAAAGAATGCATTAATCCTAGTAAAACAGAACAAATGATCGTGTCCAAGTAACAAGGTTATATCTCTGAATTCTGGATGAAAAGGTGACGAAATCCAGAAGCTAATAAATTTCCATGTTAATTGAACTTATTCTAAGTAATAATACAAGAAATAAAGTGTGTCAAACCAAAACAGCCAAAATGCTGTCTTTTACGCAACCCTTTTTACTATAGCTCAAAAATATTTTCAATTAATGCGCCTGTAAGCAAGGGTTTCTTAGACTATTTAAATCTAAAATATTTAAATTTTATATTTTTGTTTGAAATTATAAACGCGGAAACTTCATGATTTTCATACGTTGATAATAAAACCAATAATAAACAGAATTTCTTGAATTTTAAACTTTAATCAAAACCGTTAGTCTCAAGCCGTAAGGCCCAAACCCATAGGTACTAAGCTGTATAAGGTCCAAGGTTTATTGATTTATTTATCCTGAAACATTTTTTATGGATGAGAGTATTTTTGTTTGACACCTTTTAAATGTACTTACTATACGATTCAAAAACTGCCCTCTGCAATCAGTATATTTTGATCATTCATTCTTATGTATAGGAGCTTTACATAAATGAATATTTAAAGTTTAAGATGCTTATTTTTAGGAAGTGTCTAAGGACACCGAAAATATTTGGTCTACACTCACTGAATTTCGGTTAACCTTACCGCCCTTTACAGTTTCCCTCGGCTCACCGAAAATATTTTTTCTACTCTCACCGAATTTTGGTAAACCTAGACACGGCCTATTTTTTATGGTTTGTTTTACTAATATATATATATATTTTTTTAATGTTGGCTACTTCAGTGTCGATAAGAATTTTAACGACCTTTTCATTGATCATAGGCACTTTTTTGCAAAAATAATTGTTTGGTTTGTTGGCCAAGACGTGGCCCCTTATGGAAACGGCATACTACGAGTAATCCATCTGGATCCAACATGAGCTTTTCCCATGGTTGCCCTCGGGTATTCCTCGCGTGCCCATTGCAATTGCCCCGACAATACATTTTTAATTTAAAAAAATACTTTGAATAATGCTCTCCTCATCATTTTTAAGCTTGCGTTTTTTCTCTTTACAATTTACCCTGGAATTATCTTTCTTTTCGTAACTGCACATTTGGATGATAGTGTTACCATTTGTCACAAAATACAATTTATTACAACAAAGAAATCGTTTAATTTTTGCAAACTGAGGTAGCAGAGCATCTAGAATGGTTTCTTTCCCCCCTCTTGTAGTATCCGAGATTTCGAAGCTCAACTTCTAAAAAATTTCATCAAATTTTTAACAAAAATGCATTTTTCATACATGAAAAAAAAATGTTGAACTCAAAAATTATATCTGATAATGTGATATATCCATAGATGTATATCTACATTGTTATAATATGAGATGAAAATTAGAATGAAAGATTGAAAAGTAGTATATGACTGACTGGTATTTTTAAAATAAAATATTTCTCTTCTATTGGCAATTCCTGAGAGTTCTTTTACCCTCAGATTATACAAAATAATTCAGCAAATCTTATTTCGTTCACAAAACTATAATTATAACAAGTAGTATATACAAACAATTATGCTTATTTCATACAAAATCCCACTTATGTAAATATAAAGTTTAATCAGTATTGAATTTTATTAAAATTTAAAAAAGTCTATTTCTGCATTTGCAACTTACAAAACTATGCTGTAAATTTCGAAATTTTTCTACAAATTATGAGGTACACAAATTACTTTTCAAATATTGGATTCATTACTGTATTTATCAATTTTTCAAAATTTATCAATTTTTATTTAGAATCTATAGGAGAAAAATCGATATATATATATATACATACCTATATGCTTCTATTTTTAGGCAACAGGAAACATTGTATTTATAATGCAATTATTATTTTGAAAGTCAATTTTCACACAAAGCCAATACCTTATTACTAAGGTGAGAATGTAAAAATATCTTAAAATCTCACGAAATTTTTTATTTGATTCAGTAAAGAAAGTAAATAAAAAAAAGAAGTAAAAAAAAACTCTGTTTGAAAAAGTCACGCGACGATTGGTTGCTTAAAAAAAATAGGCTTTCATTTCGCGGTCGATATGAATTGGCAGTCTAAAGGTTTTGACTTGATGGACGAATCTCTCAACAATGGTAAGAAAAAACGAAAACACCGACAGAGCCAATTCTCAAAGGACTTGAAATACTGAATGAAAGAGAGAGAAGGAGAGAAAGAAATAAAGAAAAAAGAAAAATCAAAGAAAACTAAAAAAAGAATGAGGGAGGTAAATTTCCGATAGGTAGACCACCAGGACGACGGCTCCCACGCGAACAGACAATGTGACTTAAACCTCAGGTATAAGAAAGCCGCATTCTTGAAAATTTTTTCATTTTAACTTTAACGTCGAATTAGCGATCGAAAGGCGCGAAGCTACCGATCCGCTTCCATGGTTCAACAGGTTAATAGCAAAAAACACTTCCGAACCCTTGATGCTGCGTACAATAGTATGATAGCCTCAAACTCAGACCATGATCTGCTGATAGTTAACTTAGCCTCCAGTTCCTGTCGTTATGCGTTTCTCGAGAACTCGATCTAGAGATAAAACCAGATTCGAGTGCCAATTGGGAAGCGGAAACACTTGGGTGAATGTTTTCCAGGTATCGGGATTTCAAGATCAGACCAACAGGGAATAAAGCGAGTCCATCGTGATTCAACCCCCTGAGCCGTGAGCATCAACGCTGTTTTATGTGATGCTTTTATTTATCGATACTCAGATCAGCCATCAATTATTTAAATAAATTATTTTCAAAGAAAAGTTATTGATTCAATCGCTGATGCAGAAGATTGGAATTTTACTCTTGTTCTTTATAATAGTTATAAAATAACAAATACCTCGTCACAGCTAGAAGTACTGTAAAAAATAACTGAAGTTTCTTTCTGATAACCAGGCTTCTTGTACTATGTAAATTGCTTAAACTGTTTCCAATAATCAATGTTCGCTTCCCTTGTTAAGCTCATTGATACTTTAAAAAGTTTTTTTTTTCAACCTATGGAATCGCCTGCTACTAAATAATAAAAAAATTATTCCCATTAGCATGCATAATTATTATGTCCAAACTTCGTTTATCTCTTTGAAACAAGAAGTTGTATTAAAAGCATAGACGTGTCTAATGTAGAAAAATGATGCAATTTATGTAGGCTAAAGAATAATAATTTAGGTAAACGTTAAACATCAGTTTTAATACTTTTAAAATATTAGGTTAGGAAACGGAACTTTTGCTTTGACAGAAAAGTTACGGACTACGCAAAATTTTGGGTCCTAAAGAAATAAAAAAGTTGTATGTTTGTAAAACTGATTACTTATTATTATTAACATCACATTTGATTTTCTAAGTTTGTGAAATGTTAGTAAGATTGGGGGGGGGTCCCCAGACTTGACGTAATTGATGCACGGCCCCAACCTCTTTAACTGCCTGCTCAATCTTCATTACAATATACCTTACTATTTTTTAAATGTTAAAGGGTTGTCGACGAGTGTGAATAAATATTGAAGATGTTAGAGTTAATTTTCGACGATCTTGCCTATTTTTTGTAATTTAGAATATTACAATTTTTTCGCTAATAAAAATTTGTAATAGTTGTTACTATAAAAAAAGGGCCGAATGATCGAAAATTAATTATAACATTTTGAATATACCTTACTATAGCCTAATAAATAGAAAATTAACTTAGAACAGCTCAGCGACTCTTGTTAAATTATATAATTTTTTAAAATAATTTCAATATAAAAATACTAAAATCTAAAAGAAAAAACGAAAGATTTTTATGAAGACAGCCGTATACTTCATTTTACAGGACGTAAGAGAGTGACGAGGCCTTTATTGCATGCATTGCCCTTCGAGTAACAAAAACTGTAAGAGGGCGGGATCCACTGATGAGCTGGTAACTGGCTGTGAATAATTTAATAGATATTGTGTCTCCTCCCATACCCCTTTGTCCCTCTTTGTCCTCGCGTTTCTTTCTCCTCCGCGTATCTCGCGGCTTCGCTCTAAACGCGATGTCCCGACTTTTTATCCTCTACTCGGTCGATTAATTTACCCAACTATAGTTTCCTTTCTGAAGGCACGGATCGCCATGGTAATAACTTTCCCCTCGTTGTTTTTCATCCACCACCAATAAAATTCTCCTTTGCAGCTGTGTTGTGTGTACGTACTACATTGTTGGCACATTCACATTTCAAAGACCTCCATACATGCTTTTTAAACGACGTATATTTGCGGGTAATGCGGCAACTTTTTTCCAGCACTTCTGCATTATTAAATTGAATGATTTACCGCACTTTTATTGGCTTTATGGCTTTCTATCTGTGCACTTTCTTCACAGAAAAAACTAGGGTTTCTTTTAGAACCAATTTTTGGTTCCAAGGAAGCTGTAACAAAAAGGAACATCTTTTGCTGAAAAGGAACCCAAAATAATAAGTTGTTCCAAAGGAACCCAAAGTATGGGTTCTAATAGACTTTTTTACAGAACTCATTTTCTTCCTCGACTCACTTCGAAGATTTTACGACTTAATGATGCACCTTTTACGTTTTAATGCAGATGTAATGACATTGCACTGGGAACAATTCAATGAAGAAACTAAAATTATAGAGATTAGTCATTCTTGAAAGTAAGATAATGTACATGAGATGTGGCTGTTTTTAAGATTATGTTCAAAACCTTTACCGACTTCAGATCATGTTTTATGTCGCCATCTATCAGATAACAACAAACTAAAAAGGAACCGTCAAAAAGAGTTCTATTGGAATCTCAGTTCTAAACGATTCCAACTTTTACTTGAACCACAACATTACCGGACCCCCGTTTTTTTATATCAGTTGAATCCGAATGAATCTATCCTTTTTTAGAAAATGCTTTAAATTTTGACAGTTATCGCGTATCTTCCAACGTTTTCCGAAAATCTCAAAATGTATCAACTTTTGCCAATATTAATACTACATTAGTTTAGAGTCGCCGAAACGCCTAAATTTTTTTAAGTTTTCGCGTATCTCTCACAGCTTTTCCAGATAACTCTAAATTTAGATTTTTTCCTTTTTTTGGTCTGTTTTCGCGTATCTCTCACCGTTTTTGTGATGACGAAAAATTTCGATGTTTTTCTTTTTAATTTATGAACTCTTACTGGGTTATTTGGGAGTGACCGAAGACCATCTCCGTTTATTAAACTCTAAAAATTCTATCAGTTTTCGCGTATCTCTAACCGTTTCGAGACAGCTCAAAATTTTTTATTTTTTTTTTGAAATATGAAAATATTTTTACCTAGATAGTTTAGGGTGACCAAGGATGATCCCTTTTTTTAAATCACCACAAAATTTTCACTTATAGCGTATCTCTCCGTTTTCGAGATAACACAAAATTTGGATTTTTTTCTCCCCTTTTCTTTGTGTGAAGAGAACATAGAAATGAATTTCACCTAATTCATAACTAACTCTACTTAAAAATACTTATTCTTATTTTCATTTTTTAAACTATTGCATACATTTATTATAATTAGGCAAGCAATGTTGACTGTGTCTTGCATTAAATATTAATTATGAACTGAATCGACCAATAGGGTTTAGGGATTACGCATGAAATTATCGTTATGGTTACGCATGAAGTTGGCTGAATTGCATGTCCTTTTTAGAATAGGATTGGCAAATTTTCGACATTTTTTTTTTAAGAGAGTAATCAGTTTTTATAATTTGAGTCACATCAAATTGAATATTTTTATATTAAAGCGCTTCCGTGTAACAAAAAGTAAATTTTACTATTTTGAATAACACAAACTGAAATGTAAACATTTCTTATCTGAACAAATTATTTAAAAAATCGAAGCTTTAATATATTTGAAAAAATATTGTGTAATTATTACCTGACATTTATTCATACATTATATTGAATTATTTATTTGAATTTTCTCAGTATCGGTATACTAATTGTTATAGCACTGAATAAGACCATGAAGGAAAAACTGCAGTAGATGAAGTCAGTAAAATCCGCGTTTGGTCAGACAGCCTTACACGTCAGGCAATATTACGTACTCCTGAAACTAACATGTAATTATTCCATAGTATAATAATTTTAAAACGCTACATCGTCCACATTAATAGTGCACTTAATAACACGTTTTTTAAGATTTATTACAGCTTTTTATAAACTGCAACTGACGCATGTGTCTTACCATAAATGGACATTATTGCTGACTTACAAAACATAGTTGGTAAAACAAGGTAATTCATGTCAAACCTAAGTAGACTAATCTAATGAAAAATTAAGAGAACTGAAATTATAAAGCTTCAATCTAACATTCATAACAAAGATAACTGATTATAAATTGTTTTTATTTTTTTTAAACACAGTAATTGAAGAATTTAAAGTTAATATTGAATTAAAGTATTTTTATGTTTATTTAGTAACAAGGTAGTTCACAATGAATTATTTAATGATTTAAAAAAATATTCAGGCAATGGTGAATTAAAATAAATTCGGCACATACAATATTATTGAGGGCTCATTCTTGTTCGATCATCAAAGTTAATCAGCGCTTAGCTTGGTAAAACTCTGATAGAGGCCGTCGAAATACTGAATTTAACTAATTACTTTAATTTGAAACAATTCTTGAAATGGTGAAATCATTTTGTATCAGATTTCAATATAGATGGGATACTATCACACTATATTGGTTTAGAGTTACACACAAAAGTTTATTGTAATTCCACGTGGTATGTTTTGTTAAGAAATTAAAAACAAGCAAATAAAATAACTTGAAAGAACATTGTTGTAAGCAATTTAATAATGAAAGAACAGTATGAAGCAAAATGAAGAAAGGCAATAACTAGTATTACGGGAAATTCCGTAACAGCAGACAGTTCGATAAAGAAAATATTCTAATGAAACTCTATTCCATTGAAATTCTATCATTCTTATTCCTCGCTAGAGTTGCATCTAATCCTATGTCTCTGAATCTTCAAGATTTCTGTCTAATTCTATCAGTTGTAAAATCTTATTCGCGCGAGACTTGTATTGCATCTTATTTTCCAGAACCTGAAAAATTTCTATCGAATTCTACTCCTCGAGAAATCTTATATTTTTCTACAAATATGTTGTAATTTAAACTCTTTTAAATCTTATACAATAAGAAAATTTTCAGAGAAAATTATAAGATTTCTCGAAGGATAAAATTTAATCGAAATTCTCGAGATTCTGATATGTAATACTAAATACAAGTCTGGAGTGGATGAGATTCAATAGAATTTTAATGAGAAGCTGTTGATAGAAAAGTATAATATTTCTCGACAGGTAGAGTTGGATAAAAACTTCCAATATTTCAGAACATAGTATATTTGATACAAGTCCTGTGCCAATAAGATTTGATAGAATTTTATAAAATAGAATTTGATCGAAATTTTAGAATATAGGATTTGAGATTAGTTCTGAGTGGATATGATTTCATGCTGCCGTTCTAAGAAAAAACGCAGTAACTGAAAAAAAATCGAATGGTTTAAATTAATTATTGTATCATCAGCTTAAAAAGCAGCAACTACAAGTCTCTAAAATTATCTCTAAGTGAAAAGGCAGCATCTGCAAAAAAATGGGAATAACTACACGGTCTGGGAAACTAGCCCTTGAATTCATGGTCGACTTCTCGTAGAAGTCGTCTTCCGGCATCGAGTTCTAAGCAAAAAGGCAGCATCTGCAATATTAATGACAAATATATTTATTGTTTATAATAAGCACATTTTATTAAAAATATGTTTCGACCCCTCACAACATGAAGATAACTATTTACCGATTTAACGTATTGAATAAATGTATAGCTTATTAATACTAAAATCTTGCAAATGCTTGTAGAACACGATCAAAAATACACGCAGAAAAATTATTTGAGAATCTCTAATACCTAAGCTGTGATTGGTTGAAAAATTTCAAATTTCAATATTAAATCAAAAATCGTAAACAAAATGCAAAACATATTCTACTGACTTATATGAAATACGAATTTTACGAACTGTACGATACATTCATGAGAAAAGTAATATCTGACTTTGACAACAACCCTATTTTCCTCCTGAATTCCTACATTAATTCCGGAATTCCTGATTATTTTTTTACATGAACTCAGGAAATTCCGAAGCATTCAAGAAGAGGAGGACTCTGACTAAGTGCAGGTTAAATAAAAATGGTAAACGAGAATGTAATATCCATCCTAAAACAACGAGGCGATTCAAGAATGGCGCCATGTTGGTAATCGTGAAAACTCGCTTAACTCCCCCCTCTTTTTCTCATTCCAAGCAAGTAGCCAAAGTACAGACAAGAGAGCATCTCGTCTCTCTTGTTAGTGCGGCAATTTGCTTCTTTACGAGTTGCTTCCTCCGATTGGTTGCTTGAACTACGGATTCCTCTCCCATTGGAGAAAGAGCGACTCGAGGGGTAGGATCGTAAAAAATACATTTGCGGAGTCGCTAGTGAAACGCCGCAGAGAAAACGCATCCACCATTAAAGTGTACCTTATACGAGCACTCTGCGCGTTTTAACCACTAAGTAACGATAATTGATATCGTACGATACCTACCCAGTTTGTTGCGGGATATATACCTATAGTAACTTCAGAGTCCATTTTGCACGCAGTAGATTACGCAGGGAAAAATTCGATTCCGATTTACGATCCTAGTTGCCCTAGTTCAAGTTAGCTGCATTTTTGCACGTTTATCTGCTGAAGAAAGTTTCAGTAGAAGTGTAAAATTGATGTTCGTACGCCTGAAATTGGTTATTTTATGTAACAAATTTATGGATAATAATCCAAATTAGGGGTCTGATCAAAGAGAGATATGAAAAATGTTATTTAATAGTTCACATGAAGTGGCGTGCCTACAAGTGTCAGCCCGCATAAAGAATTCAATGTTTTACAACGGTGAACGGGTATAATTTAATTTATAATAACTGTTCTTATAATTGCCACTAAACTTGGAAATATAATGTTCACCATTCTACAAGCAGAGTAGTATTTAAAATAAAATTATGTATTAGTAGAGAGTTTGCAGGGGAAACTAAACAGAGCCTCATTTTGCCCCTATCTAGTTTCGCGCGTGGAAAAATCTGGCGCTAATCAGGATCCAGATAACAGCTTCTGAAATTTAATAAGTGCTTAATCTCTCCCTCGTGGGTTGTTAGCCAACTCAACCGAATTTTATTTATATATAGAAAAATTTGCTGAAGGACGCTCAAAAGCATGCATATCGTGTAAAGCGGATATGCACCTGATAAGATGCCGAGCTGATAAAAGAACAAATACTATTTATAATAAATTAACATTAGCAAAAAAAAAATGTTTTCTCATCAAATTATAGACTGCTAAAACAATTCTCCATCTTGATTTCTGCACATAAAAATTAATAATAATAATGATCTAGATGTGTTTGCAGCTAACGAATTTTGATTGCATCTTATACATTCCGCTCGCAGCATGAATTTAGTTCGCAGGTATGGTTCTGTTTTTTTTATTCCTATTTTTCCAATTGGTTCGTTTTATTATTTAAAGTTCAGAAACACAATAGCTTATGTGTGAAACACTATTGCAAAAGGAAATAATGTTTAATTTATAATACATGAAATTCTTTGGGATTAATTTTAAATCTTCGAAAACGTACCAAAAAAATCGACGTTTTACTTACTACGTCTCTTTAATTTTCTTTTTCAGTTAATAGGCTTTTTCATTTAAATTCTGGATATTAGTTTTAGTGAAAATAATTAAATTTCTAAAATCTATTACTATTACAATTTTTTAATTTCAAGCATGAGTGGAGTCTTTAACCTTTTTAGTTTATTATATAAAAAAGTCAGAATTATTCCAAATATTAAAACAGTATTATGACTTTCCCCCTTCTAAATCCTTAAAAACTTTAAATTTAAAAAAAAAATTAGTTTTGTTGATAAGCCTTCAGCGTGAAATTTTCAACATTGAATTATTTCAAACTGGATTTGTTTAGAATTAAACAATCTTGAATTGAAATCATATATCAAAACATTGAAAATGGTTTGGTTCCGTTTTTAAATTTTTAAACATTGTATCATTTGAAAATGATTATATTTTATAATTGAAAAAATAATTAAAACCAATGAATAGTTCAATAATTGATTTTAACCTGAACTATCCACAATTGCTTGAATAAACGTTTGAAATTAAACAATTTGAAATTGAAAATGTAAGTGACCCGCGTGGAAAAATCTTCAAACACTGGCCCGGCCCAGACCAGACTTCTGGTTTCCAGTCTTGGCACTGACTAGAGACTAGATGATCTAGCCTGGCCAAAAGTGTAAAGTTTTTTTTTTTTTTTGCTAGCCTCAGGCCAGACCGTCTGGTCAGCCGGTGGTTATTTGATGGTCAGCTACTAGTTGGAGGCCGGTGAGCCGTTGGCTGGACTCCCTTTATTATTTTAATGTCTTGGAACAAAATAATTCTTCACTATAAGTGTATTAAGCAGATCAGCGCAAAACCTGGACCAGACCAGACTGTCAATGTGTCAAGAAAATTCTTGTTTCGATTTGTGAATTTCTTATTTTCTATCATTTGAGAGAGCCTGTAAATTTTTTAAAATATGTCAAAGGAAGATTTGAGATATCTGATCAGCGCCACTGCTGGGCCAGGCCAGACCTTCCAGACCGAACTTAGAACTTTTATTTTTCTTGGATAGATGAGCAGCGTCAGTACCAGACCTGGGCCAGATCATATATTCCAGACTAGATGGTATAGATAAAGCCATACCTGGGCCAGACCTGACACCAGACTTCCATTAAATTTTTCCACGCGAGGAGGAATACTTAAAATTGTAGACTTTCAAAGACTTGGAGGCTACAAAAAATAAAACATTTTTATTCTTAGGCTTACCAATTTGAATAACTTCACTACTAAGCATTCAAAACAGAAAACTAATTGATTTTACAAGTTAAAAATGGACCATTTTCAAATTTAGAGCGTTCAAAATTTAATTTTTTCCCGTTTGAATTTTCCAAAAAATATGTTAACATCACATTTATAGACATTAAAATTAAAAATTCACAGCTTTCAAAAACTTAAAAATAAAAAGTTTTATTTACTTTTTTAAAATTAAAGTTTTATATATTGAGCAATGAAAATTTGGCAGATTCCCTGATTTCGTGAAAATCTCTGAATTCCTTAAATTCTGTAAAATCCTTGATTTCTCTGAATTCCCTGAAATCCTTGAATATTCTGATCAAATCCCTTGAATTCCCGAAATATGCTGAATTCCTAAATTCCTTGAATTCCCTCAACACTCTGAAATTCCCTGAATTCCTTAAATTCGCTGAATTCCGTGAATTCTCTTAATTCCTTGAATTCTATGAATTCAGATATATCCAGGAGTTCGGAGGAATTCAGAATATTTCAAGGAAGTTAAAAGAATTCAAAAGGATTGGAGAGTTTAAATGCATTCCAAGCGATTCAAAACATTGAAAAATCATTAAAACTGAATATTTTTGAGCTTTGAAGTTGGAGTCATATTTAAATATATATTAGAAATTGGCAAAGAAATTTTTCCCCGTGTGATGTAAAGTGCGTATAATATTGATAGTAAAAATATGAATTTGTATTATTAATATTTTGTAATATAATATTCACTTACTCCCAGAATTGATAATTGGAATTTGTTGTCATATAGTTTGATTCTTTTTGTCTCTAAATCTTTACACGTTGAGATTAAAAGCAACTTGGGTAAGAGATTAAAAGCCATATAATTCATATAGATTTGAAAATATATGAGAGTAATAAATCTGATGCCTCCTGCTACGGAATACTTAAATTCTTCCATAATTCAAGTTTCAAGCAATATTAAAAATCCTCGTCTATTCAAATTTAAGAATATTAATATATTGGTCGCGTGCCTCAACCAGAAGCGATGAAAAGTTCTGTTTATTAAAATGACAAGATAATTTCACACGACGTTTATCACGCGACTCAGAAGACCAACTACTCACAAGTAGATACCAGCATACGATATAATTACCCAGCATAAGTGCACCTGGCTGCGAGGGAGCTAATATCTTGATGTTAAAATATCGTGACAAGTTTCAAGGACTTAAGTCCCATTCTTAAACGAAAGAGAAGTACATTTTTTATCGTAGAAAATTTCTCATCTTCAAATATTTAGTACCGTAAGACGGGGCTAAGCGAGAAATTTTTTTAGGGGGTTTTCAATTTATTGTCAGAAAGAATTAAAATTATATAATAATGTTCTAAATATATAATATACAATGTTTTGTATCTCTTCCGTATTTTGAAGTCAAACCATTTAATTTAGCAATACGTAACTAGTTATTTCAGTCCAAAGTGTGTCCATCTTTACCCCTCAGGGTAGGGTTAAGTCATCCACTTTCAATAAAAAGGCAAAAATAGCTTTTCAATAATCTCAAATAGCAAAATGTTATGAATTAAAAGCCTATATCGTTATTTTCGAGTAAATTAAACAAATATGATGAGTAACAATATAAAAATCCGTAAAAAGATACATAATATAAATAAAAAGGACACAAAATTAAAAATTAATCATGGGGATAGTAGGAAAGATTTTCGTGAATAGCGTTTTGCAACTACTCATCAGAGTATTTAATTAAACGGGACGATCTAATTTGGGTATTATAGTTAGGAGTGTTTACACGTACTGAAAAAAATCGGCAATTCGTACCGATATTTCAGTAGAAATAGCCCCTTTTCCAGCTCCCCCTCTTCGTACCGAAAAAATCTGGCTATTTGTACCAAAGTTTCGGTAAAAATTAAAACTTTTTATAAAAATCATTCTACATAGCTTATTCCTTCAAATTTTAGATAATTTTGTTAAAACGACGTACAATATGATAGGTGGCATAAATTATTTTTAAAAAATTCATTTAAAGTTTAGCAAGTATTCTTACTCGTCTTAACCCAAATACAAAAAAATACATTTAAAAATTTGTCAATCTTATAAAAGCTTTTCCTACTATATGAACAAATGCTATTTAATAAAATAGATTATAATTAGTAAGTGAATATTCGTATTCTGAAAACCTAAAAAATGTTCTTCTATATATTCAATCATTTTTATCTGAATTTTCAGCACTTTTCTAGAATATTTTCAATTTTTGAATATTCTATGGACTAATATATAATTCTGGAGTGTATTCGAATTTTATATACAATTTTGTAATTTTTTGGAATATCCTGAAAATTTCTATGGAGTCTCATGGGATTTTCTTGAATATGCTTCTATTTCGGAAATTCTCTGAAGTTCCTGAATGTTCTAGACTGTTCTGGAATAGAGTATTCTACAATCTTTCATTCTTGAATATTCTTGAATATTTTGGAATTTTAAAAAATGGTTTAGGATTCAATTTTATATAATACCGTAGGGAACAATATTCTGGCGCTGGCCTGGCCCAGACCAGACCATCTGGTTTCCAGTCTTGACGCTGGCCAGACGGTCTGGCCTGGGCCTGGCCAAAAGTGTAACTTTTTTTCTGGCTAGCCCCAGGCCAGACCGTCAGGTCAGCCGCTAGGTATGGGCCGGTCAGCCGCTAGTTATCGGACAAGAAAAAAAGGTCTTGTTTTGATAGTGTGAATTTTTTATTTTCTATCATTTCAGACTCCCTGTATCTTTTTCGAAATATGTAAAAAAAAATTGGCTGATCGAACTTTTTTGAAGTTGAATTTTTTTTTACTTTTTATAGAATATTCTTGAATGTTATATAATATTGCGGAATATTTTAGTTCAATCATAACTTTTCTGGAATATTGTGAAAATATTTCAATCTTCTAAAACATTCTTCTGGAATTTTTTGTAATGTTTTAGACAAGTTTAGAATCTTTTGGAGGTTTCTAGATTATTCTTTTCGGTTCTGGTATTTTCTTTTATATTCTTTCACTCCTAAAATTCTTGGCAAATTCTGGACTTTTCTAGAATATTCTGAAATATTTCAAAATTTTCTAAACTATTTTGGAATTTTGAAATGTTCAAAAACTTTCTAGACAATTCCGGATCGTCTTCGAAATTTTCTCATTCCTAAAATTCTGTCAATTCTGGAATTTTTTTAGTATTTATGTTCTAGAGTATTACAGAATGCTCTGGACTTTTCTAGAACATTTTAAAATGTTTTTTTATCATCCAGAATGTTCTAGGTTGTTGTTTGAAATTGTTGGTGAAAATTTGGCTGTGTAGGGTACAGTGAAAATGAATATATTTTAATTCAGTTGATTTAGGTGTTTCGATACACGCGTTGATAACCCTCACTACATTTTTTTAACCTGTATTTGGTTAATTATATTTAGTTAATCGAATTGGTATATAATTATTTGATATGTTATGATTTGCATTTTTATGATCATAATTAAATAATAATAATATGGATAAAAATATAAATTATAACAATACTTTACAAATTATAATAATTTATCCAATATTCAGAAACTAATATACAGATAAACTCAGATTTTGCTTCGAATTAAAAAGAATATATCAAAAACGAAATCACCTGACAGGAAAGAAGCTAGGATATAATTATAAAATCAGTAAATAATAAAACGCAGATGAGTCTTGCTAGTGTGTTTTTAACGACATACGTTATGCAAGTCAATGATGACCTTACTGGCCTAAAATGTTCGTGTACACCTGTCTCGTACAACGGTAGCAAAGCTATTATTGTTTGTCGTAAAACAAAGTTATCCTATATGAGCATGGTACATATTCCATTTTACCTGCACATATTGCATGCCAGAGCTTTCTCCACAATATCCGCGAAGTCGGACCACAAGCTACATTTACGTACGTGTATATATTAAGCGTATATGTTTCTAAGGAAAATTGCGTCGACTTTGCGATAATTATTATGGCAGTGTCTTCCGCAACTGATTTTATGGTTAGATAAATAACAATCAGTCTTATGGTATTTAATGAGTTTATGGAACTAAACATAACAAATTATGTTTAAGAATTTCACAGTAGAGGAAAATTATAATATGTGTATTTGAAATTGTTTATTATTTCTTACACGCAGGTGAACGTTACGCATTTTTAGACCTCTTTGAAATATGTATTATATTTCATTAGAGTCGCAAAAGTAAGTGCTCTGTTACAAATTTTCCACTAGACCATTTGAATTTATTACCGTAAGGAATTTTTTCAATGTTCAGTTTTTTTATGAAATCAAAATCCGTGAGGCACATTTTTATGTTCACTATAGAATAGAGAAAAAATCCAAATCTGCAATGTAAAAATGAATTGAATCAAATCAGACGTATTCATAATAGTCTTTAACCTTTAATTTATTATATGCAAAAGTAACTTTATTATGAAATAATGAATAAAAATTGTGTTTTAACAACAACTAAAATATAACAATTTTTCAGCACTTTCATAGTCTTATTAAAATTTTTGTGATTAGTTTTTAAATTAAATCTTACCCTATACGGTTAATTTGTGGACAGACTTTGCACTTTTGGCCATTTTTTAAAGTTTTGATGCTAAAATATGACAATTTTCGTTTTGAAATTCGACATATGTTGTTAAATAACTCGTAGGAAGAAAAAGGAAAAAATTAATGATTCATGATGTACGTAAATCAGGTCTTCATCTTATCCCCCTGAAAAATTCGCGTTGCCTGAGCCTTATTCTATCAAAATATCGATTTAAAAAAAAATGTTTTTTTGAGGTTTAGTTAAACGAGATAACGATTAAGTTGAAATTGGATTTTGTGATTCGACTGCGAGAAATTTGAATTTTGAACTATTTTGCCAACTTCAACTTCTGAGGTAGAATTTATACATTCCCCGTGTGGAAAAATTTCGTGGCAGTCTTGAATCATGCTAAAGCCAGTAGGTACAGTTTTTCTCAATTCGGTCTATTCACGCAATACTAGCCTGGCGCTACACTGGCGCTGTCTAGTTTTGCTACGTGTTTGATTCAAAACTTTCTGCTGCCTAGTCCCAGTCTTGGCGCTATCTAGGAGTTCGTTACGAATTTGAATATATAAAGATTGTCCAGATTTTAGCTAGTTTCTAAATAGAATCATGGTTTGGACTTAAACAAAAATTACAGAGGTGAATTCAGAAAATAATCATTTTTGAATCAAAGATTTAGGAAATTACAATACACAATTGCACAAATGCTTAAGCAATAATTAATTGTACACTATTACATATTTTGGATAGTAAACAATAATGTTTGATTGTGATCAAAATCTTAATACAAGAACTGTATTCTTAAGAACGATTTTTTTTAAGAATGTTTAAGACAATTTTTTTCAATTGAATTATATAGTCAAGTTATAATACATTTATATTGAATGATAATTAAGCCTAACGTATTAATTCTTTAAAATAATTTTTAAAAACTCATTATTTCGTAGCCTAACCGCAAGAAAATCATACAAACTTGATTTTTTTCAATGATTTATTCACACATCAAGCAATTTTAATGCTTAAAAATTGTTCATGTTTTATTCAAATAAATATTAGGATGTAATGAATTGAAATTCATATACGAAAAAAATAAAAACATAATTTAACTTTTAGATGGCCGAGGTGTTAAGACGACGGGACAAAGTTACAACAATATAATAGGAAGTTGCATCAGAAGTTCGACTTTTATGGCATAAAAAATAATTATATTATTTAATTATTAATTATTTTTTATCAAAATAGCCGATCTGCCTAGAAACTAGTCGATCCGAACGTTACATCCCAGTCTAGCCACTGGACAGTTAGCCTGTGGCGCGCCAATGTCGACTCAAGGCGGACTGGACAGAAACAGTACAGCGCCACGAAATTTTTCCACACGGGGCCGCGCCGGTACTGTCATTGCTACGAAAGGTAACTCGGCTGGGAGTTGGCATACTACTGGGTTAGTACCTCGCTAGAACAGTAGCGTAGTATTAATACTGGCCTAGTACTGTGTCGGTATTAGAAGTGGAACTGATTCAGTACTAGAACCGGTACTGGTACTATACTACAGGTTTTATACCAGGCCAGTACTATTGGTACTGGTTCGATTCCCAATTGAGTTACCTTTAGGACCAATGCTAGTACTGAAAATAGATCTGATTGACTGATGAACCTTATGATGTAAATTTTAATTTTAAAAACCAAGCACAATGATTTTAATAAGACTATGAAAGTGTATCGAAATGGTTATATTTTAGCTGTATAAATTATTAAAGCACAATTTGCATTCATTATTTATTTAGTTTAATTTAAGAAAATATTAATTTAATAAATTTATGTGATAAATAAGTTTGAAAAACATTGAATTTTATTATATATTCAAGTATCCAAATATTTTTAAACTAGGCCGCAACCGACGAAATAAAATGCAATTTATATGCCTTGAAAATCAGACCAGCGCGAGCGCCAGAAGACATTACCGCGCGGAAAAATTTAACATTTTGAGAAAATTTGTGGGATTCCGCATGAAAAGGACTCTTATGGGCAATTCTTTAGATGCGTTTCTCTTATAAAGCGATTTTTCGAAGTTCCAACTTCAAAAATGCCCCGACGAGTCGTTTTTTAAACTAAGGGATTCGTCTTGAACTTAAAATGCCGGGAATGTATCCGGCTGTATGACCCTATAACATATTTGTTTGTTAGATAATGATTTTCAAAAGTGTTGATTCTAAGAAGAAAAATTGGAACGCTAAGTTAATGATATTTCTCTTGAACAGAATTACTGTCATGATTCATAGAAGGACAGGCCTGTGAAACTATTATATCCGATCTAGTTGCTTAAAAACTGGGTCTGGGAAAGTTCTTATTATTTCCAAAGTAACTTATTTCTAGCCTTTAAATTTCAGAATTTAAAGCATTTAGTATCTTAATCTTTATTTATTATAGGCATCTTCATGCAAAATTAAAATAATTATAATACTGTGGTACCATGGATGGAAAATATGATAAAATTTTGTAGGTACTGAATGAAGGAAAGCAATTTGGAGAAATGAAATTATATGATTTGAAAAATTGTAGGAGATAATTTGGAGAAAAAAGTAAGAAAATAACTTGAGGAATATCGTGTGGGGAACAGCTAATTAAAAGGTAATAATTTGAAGAACAGCTGAAATATAAAATATATAAAAATAATAATGCAGTCAGCAATCGTTAAAATAAATGACGGAAATTAGAAATATGTTTCCGAGAAATGGAATTATTCTTTTTACGATTTACAAAGTTGCTCAGAAGTGTGTAAAGGTACTAAGTAGATTTTAAATTGTAGAATGAAGAATATAGGGTTGAGACAATATTTTCCTTCTTATTTTACTTCTGGCTCACGTTGTTCCTCTTTTTTTATTATTTTTTTCCTTTCTGTCCCTCTCACTCTTGAAAGTTGTTCGTTTTTCTCTCCCTCTCCTTCCTCTCGATCCCTCTTTGGAGAGGATATATGGTACCTTCCGGCCTTCCGATTCGTTGCTGGTATCAGCTAGGCGTTTCCATTTCAAGGCTTGGTTTCCACCTCCGTTTCCCAGTAACGTAACATTATAACCAAAACCCCTCATGTAATCCATTTTGAAACATTTGTTTGTAACAAATATTTCTAAATATTTTGAAAAACGCTAAAACAATACATACATAGATTATTGCTCTCTAAATTTGAATCAGTGAGAAATACATGACTGAATCAAATCAGCAAGGATTTTCAATGATTAGTCAGTTAATTTTACTATTTATTCAGTGGGTTTTTGCTGATTAACCAGTTAAGATCCTTAGTGATTTGATTCAGTGACTTGATTCTCACTAATTCAAATTTGTAGAGAATAAAATTTCAATCTAATATCTCTTTATATTATAAAAAGATCTCACCCCTGCCGATGTTTCAGGAATCGAGGATGTTTTCAGAAAAGATAGTATAGAATATTGTACTAAATATACGGACCTAACCAAAAACATAGATGCTATGTGCCACATTACTCCATGTCCCAAATTACCCCGCATGTCACATTACCCCATGTGCCATATTACTCAAAATATACAAATAGATAGATATAGATATACTACCCTTACCAAAAACATACACCCGATGTCCCACATTACCACATGTACCACGCTTCCCTATGTGCCATATTACCTCATGTATAACATATTGCCCCACGTGCCATATTGACCCATATGCCAAATCACCCCATGTCATATGACCGCATTTTCTGTTACCACAAAGAAAACATACATCCAACACTCTAAAAACAGACTATTGACTGTCAAACGATTCCTTTCACTATTAAAGGATTTTCCATTCAAAATTGGCATGAGAGGAAATCCTCTCATAGTTAAAGGATTGTCGTTTCAAATGCTATCCTTTAACTGTGAAAGGTTTTCCTTTAACTTTGATCTTGACGTGAAATCTATTGTCGGACAAAAGTAAGAATAATTTGAACGTTAAAAGGAAACTTATTGCATGATATTACGTGCAAGAAATGTACAAAAGCCGAACTTTGGTGAATGTAAATATAAAGTCGATAATTATCAATTCTATAACAATGAAAAGTGAGGTTATGTGGAGCAAAAATTGTTCTTTCAGTACACGTACCTTCCAAAATTCTCGCGTCGCAATCTGGGATTCCTATTTTTTTGAAGAAATCCATTTTCTATATCAGATCGCACGTTTTTTTGCACTGAAAAAATTTACTTGTGCACATTGGGTGCTAAGCGATATTCACTCATGGGCAGGCGAGGCGCACTTCCTCCGCTAGCCAACAAATGAAATCCTTTAATAGTTAAAGGAATTCTTTTCAAAGTCAAAAGAAATAGTTTATCAGTAAAACTAGTTCCGTTTTGCATTTAACGGATCAGTCTTTGAACAGTGAAACGATTCTATTGATGGACAAAAGAAATCTGCTTAATTTGAAAGGACGCATTCTGAAAGGATCGTAATTTTACTGTTAATAGACTTTTTCTTAGAGTGAAATTTGTGACCCTCCCTATATGTTTAAAAAAAAATATATAGTACAATATTTTACGAAAAACACAGACCAAAATTTTTAATAATATATGTTTATGAAAAAGATAATACATATTGTACTCAATACCTCACCTAAAAATATAACCTACATTTTTTTTAACCTGAACAGATTTATTTATCTGAAACGGAGGCGCGAAGGCGGCACAGCCCCCTAGTATCAGTATAACGTTATCACAATTATTTAGCCATATTATATAATCAGTTAATATCCCTACTGATGGATTTAGTTTAACAATGAATATTCATAGAATCAAAGTTAGAGATTGTGAAGAATTATTCACTGAATGTTCAGCTGAACAAGTTAACTTCCATGGACAGGACTTAAAAACTTTTTTATGTATTATTATTATGCATTATCATTTTTTTAACTTTTACTCAGGTGAACACGATTATTCATCATCAGCCACGGACTAAGTCAAGTGCCTGATGAGATAACGATGTTATGAATATAATACGCTCTTTGAAATCTCTTGCGACAATCTGATATTAAACTGTCGGTGAAATTCCTTACTGATTTCAATCAACGACCAATTTCTTACTGATTCAAAGGACCCCGTACCAAATGTACAGAAAATGGCTTTTCGTTAAAAGGGGTTGTATCTAGTAAAATAATGGAATTTTCAAATAAAATTTTGCCATGTTGACAAAATTTTATTGAAGTGGACTACAGAGGATCGATTGCTACATATTTGTAGCTACTTTTTCATTGAAAAATGTTGAAAATTGGGGGAAATATTGTCGTTGCCGCAAAACACGTTGTTTTTATTATTACTTGCGGTGCGCGTGATAACTCTGGAGCGGATGATCTGAATTCAAAAATCCAACAAGATTTCATTAGTATATACCTATACGGAGTTTGTGAACGAAGGGATTTTCATTTGGACCAAAATTCCTATTTTTTTGGTGGCCAAAACCCGAATTTTTGGAAATTCTAAAATCGAAATTTTTGGGAAAATGATCGCGATTTAAAAAAATCAAAATTTTACAAACCCTTTGTTTACGAACTCCATATAGGAATATAGTAATCACGCTCATCGCAAATAATAATAAAAAACCTGTTTTGCGGCAGCGGCTATATTACCCCCAATTTTCAACATTTTATAATAAAAAATACCCACAAATATGTAGTAATCGATCCTCTCCCGTGCAGAAATCGCTATATATATTACCGATTACCGACTAGGGCCTGATCCGATGTGTACTATCTGGTCCCGATAGGAAGAATTATGTGGCCCTGACTCGTACCAGACCGGGCTATGTACTGTGACGTCATATAGCCGCTTCGCAGCGCCATCTTAAGCCATATGCGCTAGATGTAATATAACCACAAAACATAACCTTAATTTTTATTTTCCTTCGTGCTGTTGTGTTGCAAATGTGCTGGGAGTGTTCGACCGTATAATATATTCTTAACACATTAATAATAAATGCCAAAATTAAGAAGCACACCGCGAGTTCGCAAACATCTTGCTATCATCAGCAAAATTCCGTATTTACGTGATGAAAACGAAATCAACAAAGGTAAGTCTTTTATGGTATTAAACTTTTTATGGTATTATTAAATTTTATGGTATATTTAATTGTATTGTACTGGATCCAAGTTCTAACCTGAACATTCGATTTCCTCATTTTAGTCAAAAAAAATTATTATTTGATATATTTTCGCTCGGTAGCGCTTTCTTGTAAAACAAATAGTTGCAATTTTGAGGTTATATTTCGAATTCTACGTTTAAAGTTGTGGAATGCAAAAGACTGTGACGGTAATCGGAAGCAAAGGTCAAAGTAACCATTTTTCATTATTTTTAAGGTGTATTCAAAATAAAGCTCAATTCTAATAATTTGGCTTTTTATTTAATATTGTGTTATAATTATTTTGAAGGATTTTGATTCCTAATAAAAAAGTCAATAATGTGGCTAGACTCAGGTAATTATAATATTATAATAACACATGGCTCCACTGTGGCTACGTGTTTCATGATGAGTCTGGCCCTGACTCGATTTCCACATCAGGGCCCGATATGAACGAGTCTGGGCCCGGTCGGGGCCACGGCGAAATTTCTGTACGGGCTGTAGTCCATTTCAAGAAAAGTCGCTGCAATTATTTCAAGGGTTGTTTTAACATCGTCTAAATATTCAAACAAGGACGTCAACATTTACTGAAAAACAAAATCACAGGAGGTTTTTGTATTACTCTATTAAGGTCGGAAATCGATTTTGAAAATAAAACTTTTTTTTTAAGAAATTCAAAGGCATGTTTCAATAGGGCCATATTTAACCGTATAATATAACGTTAAAACAACAATTAAAATAAACGCAACTAGGTATGTTTCTCACATTTATTGTAAATTTATTTCCAACCCCTTTAGCATAATAAAAAAACTCCTATGGTTCTGTTTTTTTTTTTTTTGGAAATGTCGGTTTCTTGTTTTAATTTTTAAGGGATATCAAAACAACCCTTAGAATAAATTCAAATACTTTTCTGGCAGGGAACGCTTTCTGTACTTATTTTTAAGTAATTTTTCACCTTAATTGTTTAATAATAATAATAATATCTCCCTTGATTTTGGTTTCTAGGAAATGTCAGTTTCCTTGCTTTACTGTTTAGTGGATGTTAAAACAGCCGCTAAACATCCTGTATGCACGAAATAGTTAATCTGTCAAGTCTATGGGTACAAAACTTGTGTTTTAATGGTTCTGAGTTACAAATTGTGAGGCATATGGAATTCTAACCAAATTTTTTGAGCAGAATAAGATTTCAATAATAGACGAATTTTTCTATTGTAATACATGTGAAAATTGAAAGTTTGCCAATTATTTTCGTGAAAAATGTATATTTTCCTTATTATTTTCTTTGGAATTATTGATCTACACGTTCGAAATTACAAAAAAAAAATTTATTAAACATTTTGACAAAAAGCCATTTTCTGTTCTTTTGGTGCGGGGTCCTTCGAAGCATCATTTTGAAGATGTCAGTTACTGAAAAATCACTGAAATTTTAGTTGTTCTTCATTGATTCCCCAGTAAAAAGTCAACTGATTTGAGCACCCGTCACTGAAGCTTCAGTATTTTTTTCACTGAGTAATCGGTCAATGAAGAATGGAATTTCAGGGACTTTTTTGAGAGAAGTTTCCCTCATTCAAATTCAAAGAACAAGACATAGTAAATTACGAATTTATTGCTTATATTTAAAACCTAACTGTAAAATAAAAATAAAAATCTAATAATAAGAAGAAATTAAAATTCACTCACAACGTATCTTTTGAAAAAAAATTAAACAAGTTTGGAGAAAATGTCTTGGCTGATTGTGAAACAGAAAACACTTTTTCTTCATTCGAATTTTCAATTTCTAACAATGTCTTTGGATGTTACCTTATTTCATATCGATTTGAGTCAAAGTATAATAAGCATTTTAATTTTTGGAGAAAACATAAAAATCGACAAATGTTTGTGTCTTAATAATAAACCAATTTTTTACTGATGTAAGGAAATATTAAGTTATAAAAATCTTTGGCCTTTTAAAAAAATCGTATACGTTTATTCCTCTCTTCCGTGAAATCCATGGCAATGTCAATGTCAAATCCTATACTTTGTTGAAAAAGATGTAAAAATTAAACAAGCAGTTCCTAAACATTAAATTTCTTCTGACAAAAAAAAAATTTGTGATGTTTTTAGCAAAAGGAACAAAATTCATAGATTGTTTTATTTTTCTAAATTTTAATTAATCCGATTATCAAATGTGGGATAGATTTTCTTATACTCTAGATGAATTAACTAAAATTTATTTTACAGTTAATTCAAATTTCAGAAAAGAAAACAAAATTAAGGGAATGAGCGGGAAAGACATGTTAATTTGTTTATTCAGTTTCACGTGAGAATCAGTTGGCACATTAGCACTAATAATAATGGACCAGGGACCAGCCACTATTTTACTAAACACCTAAAGGAATTGGAACCTCCTTTCTTATATAGGGGATCTACTTTTTTAAGGTGGAATCCGAATCAGCGGATCCTCCGTACAAGCTTCTTACGAATTAAATGTTAAACACTTCGCAAAATCATCAGGGCAGGATAGAATCTATCATCAAATTTAGGGAAAAGTGGAAATAACTTTCAAAGTGTTTTTTTTATAAGAAAATACTTAAAGAATAGATTAAAAAAACTCACTCTATATAAAAAAATCAGTTTCAATATATTAACAAGAGATAAACAATAAATCAGAATTTTTTAATCCAACAACTCTTGAATTTCCTCCAAACTCTTCCCCTTAGTCTCAGGTGTGATGCAGAAGATAGTGTAAGTTCCAGTAATACAGACAACTGCATACATCCAAAAGGTGGTGTAAATGCCTACTATTTCATTGAATCCATCAAAAATGAAAGTGATAAAAAATACAAAAAGTTCAAAAACAATTAATGTTATAGCCGAAGCAAAACTTTTGACATTAGTCGGGAAAAGTTCTAGTATGAGAACAACCGGTATCGGATTTAAACTGGCAGCAGATACTATTTGAAAAGATGCCAACCCAAAAAGTGGCAGCCAACCTATTGCAGAAAGATCATCTATTTTGAGATACAATTTAAGAAAGAAGAATAATCCTACTACTATCAGGGAAAAAGATCCCACAATTCCAGAATAGAGGTACAAGACTCTTCTTCCAACGTATTCTATCAATTGCGAACCTATAAGTCCTGCAATTATTTTCACAACTGCAACGATAATTGTGGAATATTCAGGTGCTAATGTAAATCCACTATTGGCGAAAATCTGCTCAGTGTATGTACCAATCACAAATGAACCTGAAAGTCCCTTAGTTGCATTTGCAATCAGTACAATCAATAAAGCTCGTCGATAACGTTTATTCGCAAATAATTGTCTCATAGCATTTTGGTTCGACTCTTGTCCTTCGATAATAGCTTTTTTTATTTTTACAATTTCAAGTTCGAGTATCTTTAGATTTTTCGTGCCTCTTAGTCTCGAGAGACTTTCAAGTGCCTGCTTATCATTCCCTTTTTTTAAGTAATAATACGGAGTATCTGGCATGAAAATAAATGTTAAGAGAAATAGGAGAGGGGTTGAAAGCATTGACAAGTTCATGTCCTTGTAGGAACATAATGCACCTATTATTAGGAGCATCAAATTGCCTATTTGATAGTTCACTTCTGAACAGAGAAGTAAGATTCCTCTGATATTCTTTGAGCTAATTTCACTTATATAAATTCCTTGTACTGCACATGCTGCACAATAACCTAATCCACTGATGGTTCTTGACGCATAAAGGGTATAAACATCCCTGGCTAAGATTGTTGTGATCCATGAAGCTAGTTGAGGAATGCAGAGGAAAAGTAATGTGTACTTTCGTCCTATAGAGTCCATCATGTAAGGGTACAGAAAATAACCAAATATTGCTCCCACGTGAAGTAACGATGCTATCCAGGAAGCTTCCGCTGAAGAGATCTTTATTTCTGATTCATTACTTTCCAGATAAGGTAGGGCAGGAGATGTCCAAACGTCAGCAGCACCAAGCCCAATCATCGAAATGGAAGCTGTGTAAAAAGATTTTTTTTCAAAATGAAAGTTAAAAGTGTTCTTATGATTTGTCCTTGGATGTTGCAGTTTAGGTACATGCTTTCAAGAGCGTTGCATTAGTTATTTAAAAAATATAATTTAATGCAAAAAGTAATGTCTTTTGTATCCATGTGTTTCGACTCTTCTTTTTCAAAATTGTGATGTTACCAAAAAAAAGTTTCAAGTAATAATCTCGAAGAAAAAGAAACACATAAATTGTTCATTGTTATAATTATCACTATTATGTTAAGAGTGAAAGCAACTTAAAAGCCAATAAATACACTCCATCTAGTACGACAGCCCCGTCCAGGTATAACCGCGCCAAGCGCTGCTTAACTTCGGTGATCAAATGAGGAACCCTAAACAATTCCACCTGCCCAAACGGACAAATTAATGAAATAATTTATATAACATATAATAAGTATCTACGATTTTTACTTGAAATTTCTTTTGTAAGATTGATATTCTTTTGAGTAGTAGTCAAAAAACGGTATTTTCATTAAATTTTTCACAAAAACAAAACATACATTTTTCGGAAAATTAGTTTATTGACTCAAAGTTTCGATATTTTAAAATTTTTACTTAAATATATGAATTTTCATTGCACTGAAGCATTAGTGTAGAAATGATGACAATTTTTTACAAAATTGTGATGATTGCGAATTGGAACTGTTGGAATCAATTAAACATTGTAACATAAACAGTTTGCTAATTACCAAACATGTTCATATTTAAGCCAAAAATAATTAAAATATAGATTTTTAAGCTTTTTAATACGATTCATTTTCGATTGGAGGCTTCTATCTGTGAATAATACGATTTTATATTTTTCAGTTTAAATTTAAAGCATCCAAATGATTACTACAAAGCTGATTTTATAATAGTGATGTGACACAATTTTTTAAACCATCGATTTGATCAAATATGAACAAAATGTATTCTGCTTTTTTGGGGTTCTTTTTGTCAATATGACAATTTTTAAATTTCAAGATTTCTTTTATGGTGTCTCAGTTTAGAAACACTCAAATTTTACTGCATTTGAACTTAAAATTAAAAATATATCAAGTTGTAAAATAAATTTCGAAGCTTCCAGATTTGAAGGCTAATTAACACTAAAGAGAATCTTAATCTTATTGAAAGGAGAACAAAATTTGAAAACCCCAGTTTTGAAAATGATACTAGTTTCAATATTATGCTTAAACATAACAATTTTAAAATTCTCATACTAGAAAGCTTTTCCAAATTGATAAAAATATAAACAGTAAAAACACTACATTTAAGATGAAAAAATTCTTACAAGGTTTCCTGTAGAAAAAATATAGTAAGCCAAAATCAAAAGAACAGTTTTTTATTTGAGACCATAAAAAAAAAATTACGACTGATTTTAGGTCATATAGATTTTGGGATTGGCACGCCAAGTTTTGAATTCTTAGATCGATCTTAAGTTTATTCCGAAAACAGCACTACCAATTTTTTCTTTACAACATTTTTCTGCAACAATAAAAATTAATAAACTTAAATAATGTCATTTCAACTGATTTTGAATTGTATCTTTTTTTTTGATAAATATTAAAAAGTGACATATTTTTTCGAATATATACACAAATTAAAATTTTTGTATTATATCCCACATTGTGGAGATTATTTCATTTTTACCATAGTTACTATTTTAAATTCTTAAATTTTTTCTAGATGAAGAATTATGAGCAGAAAAAAATTGGCAACATTTTATTTCACAATGAATTTAAAGCCTATGTACACATATTTTGAGAAAATTTTAAGTTAATTTTGGTTCGATGATTTGGAAGATTTAAAAATTAAAAAAATTTTAGACTCAAAAGTTTTATATTTGGTTTAAAATTGATTAGTATTACCAAATATTGTATTTTAATTTTGATTGCTAAATCTAGAAACACTTAAATTTGCACCAATCTAAAATTGAATATTTCTTTCAATATTTGAGTGTTTTGAAATTTTAAATATTGTTGAAAAAATTGACAATATCAATTCTCTCCGGTTCAAAAGCTCAAAATTTCCAGACATTGATTTTTGAAGCAATAAATATTGTTATTTTGTGTAAGACACAATTCTTTAGATAATCAAGGCCATGTAATATTTATCCGATACTCACATCTTATTGTAATTTGTTTCACCTAACACATGTCCAAACGAAATGAGATATCGAATTGAAAGTTTGGAGAATGAGAATGAAATAAAAGGCACTAAAATAATAAAAGTTTATCTGATCCTAATTTTTTTAAATTTCAAAAAAAAAATGGTTGAACCTTTTTTAAATAATTATTGTATAATTGGATTTAGGAGTTTTAAAAAATGTCAATAAGGTAGAAATCAAATGAGTGTTACATGACCATAATCAAAAATACTGTTGTCTTAATTACCCTAAATAATTGTAAATATTTAACAATAATTACCACTGATAGCAGCCGCAAATTGCAGCACATGACTTTCCACTTTTGGTTCATCTTCATCTTTACGTTTGTCAGAGACATTTTTTATATTGTTATTAAATTTTGCACATGAAAATAATTCCAAGTCTTTCATTTAAAGTTTATATATTCACTAGTATCGCGTTACTGATGTTCACGAACTCTTTACACTTTATATTATCCATACAAATATTTTTTTAATCATTTATGTAGATTTCGACATTTCTGTCTTTTTAATAGACTTATTAAATATTGAATGAAGAAAATCATTGTCGAAATGTGAATAATCTTATCTGATAAAGTATCAGGAATGCGTGAAAGATTATCACCAAGTGATATTACTGATAATATTGAATCAGCACTTACAACAATTTCCCAAATATTTAAGATTATTCTACAACTTTTGTGGCAGAGAATCAGATAATATTATAAATTTAAATCAGGATTTCTAAAGAAATAAAACGAAATCAAATAGGGATTGTGCGATCATAATATATTATTTCTCTTTTACATAATATGAATATAATAATTTCCCTAGATGGGCTTTGCGCGAAATTGTCGACATTATCATAACTGTATTACATTTGTATATAATATCTTTATATTTTATAAGTTTGAAGATTCGATGATGACAGGGTTTCCACAGAACTACCGGAAATACTCTCAGCGAATAAATTGTTTATGATACAATGATAAAATTACAACGTTATGATGTATGCATAATGTAAAATGTAATGTTGCAGCAACATCTATAGGCACTATATGATCATAATTCGTCGAGGGGCTAGTGTACATTTTTTATAGGACTCTATAGTTCTAAAACTGATTAAAGACAAAGTACAAACCACGACATCAAAATGGAATTGAATCTTTCATAATCATAAAAAAGAAATTTCCCAAAAGGAACTGTTCTTTCTCAAAATATATTGTTGAAAGAAAGAATTCTTTCAGTAAGTTTATAACTGCCGTAGAATCTGATTAAAATCGATTTCTATGTAATTAATAAATTACATAAAATTGTAAAACACATTTTTCATTTTGTTGTATAAACTTTCATACCTAAAAGAAAGATTCCAAAATGATATCGCATATTGTTCAGTCTTGTCGAGAGATATACAAAAGAAGGTTCAAAAAATTTATTGAAAAGTGTAAACTACCTATTGTTATTATGAGAATAAGAAATCAAAATGTCGGAAGATACGAAGCAAAAAGACGTCGAAAATTCCATCTCATAGCGATTGGATTTTGATTTCGTTCAAGGCCTATCTTTAAATTAGATGTAAATCTTAATTGACCAGAACTGCTTTGTAAACTTTATATAAATAATTTTACTAATCAGAGCTTTGCTCAAATATTCTGAATATTACAAATCACTTTTGATTAAATTATTTATTTTTAATTCAGCTGTGTACTTTTAATAATAGATTGAGCTTAGTGACTGTGAGAAATTATACTTTCTAATTCAATTTCAAACGAATTTATGATTCAGGCTTGCAATTTTTCGAATGATTAACTCTAAACTGTCGAAATACAAACTTCGACGTCATAAGTAACTATCCCAAAATTACAAAATAATATCTAATCACACATTTTGTTAAATGCATCTATTTCGGCTTATGAAATTCTCTTAACAATTGAAATTTGTAATAAATTAGATTCAAGATAATTTCAAAATTATTTTACGGATCAGTTTGGACCTGCAAATTAATTTTCAGGATTACATCTTTGAAAATTAATTTCACCAACATCCAAAAGAATTCCGATAGAAATGATAATGAAATTAGATAATCATACAATCTGAATTTAATCCCAAATTACAAATAAAGAGCTAAGTTTATAAGCATTTGAAAGTTTTTCCGCAACTTTAAAAATAATTAATAATTTAAAAAAGTAATTAGTGATTTGGAATATACCAGCCCCATTAATAACTACAGACTGTTCACGCTATTCCCTCGCAGATTGTGCTTCAGAATACGATATATTTTATATATTTTTGCTTAGCATTCACAGCCTATAATTGTATCAATATAATCAATATTATTGTGATTGCGCTGCCGTCGTTTTTTTCTCTCGTTATTATTATTATTTATTATCAATATCGTAAAATCATTATCGCTATATAATTATTACAAACAACACGTACTCACTTTCATATCTGTAAGCGATTTTTATCTCGCATTACGATTTATGCAAAAATCTAGGCATATAATCTATATGGTTGATCGGTTCGTTCAACGAATAGAAACTTCGCCTAAAGTATATATTATGTAATTATGGCATGTAGAACCTTCGAGTCATGAAAATGCAAACAGTCGTATTTTCATGGCAGTAAATGTAAACCAATATTTTTTAAGAGAAAAAGATTCTCCAATCTATTAAGAAAAAAGAATCATTTTAATTCTTCATAATTAATTGAATCGTAAAAAATTTGCCATGAAAATATTTTGGAAATTGCTAAGTCCTCCGTGAAGACTATTTGAATTTATTTCAAAACTTTCAAAATCCAATGCTTGCTAACATTGAATTGGAAAAATTTTATTGGAGGTTTAATTATTTATTATAATATCCAGATTAATAACTTAATATAAACTTTTCGTCGCTAATAAAAAAATGACTTATCTTCAATACTCGCACAATCAAAAGCATTATTTAAAAAAATTTCAAATTGATTACTCTCAGAAAAATGTTGAGTAATGCGCTTTTTAGTCACACATACATAATGACCCACGATTAAAAACTTTAATAACTAAATAGGTAATTTCTCATCCAAACAAAAACAATTTCAAACTCAATGAAAGTAGTTTTGAACCATCTTAATCATAAAAAAATTGTAGAAATTTCTTTCATTTTTCTTACTCAAATTATCAGTTTTCTTACAAAGAAAAAGAATTTGAATAACCACAGGCTACTTCTGCGTTTCCTTCAAAAATTTAAAACTAGTCAAGTCGTTCGAAATATAAAAATCTCTTTCAAAATCAATAGATACGAAAATACGCCAGCACAACGGAACCCTGCTCGCTGAAATATAATTATGTACACATAGTACCATTTTGACACACGTGATATCGACTTCAGTAAAATGGAATTATAAATAGGACCTACGTGAAAAATACACAGTGTTTAAGTGCGAAAAATTGTTGCTAGATTTTCAGTTGTTTTAAATATCAAAAATCTATAAGAAGATGATTAAAATCTTATAAAAAGGAATATTAATCTTGAGAAAAGGATCTAAGGGCTCGATGAATGTTTATATTTACCAGGGAAAACCAATTTTCAGAACGCTTTCACTTTTTCATGGAAGCGTAAAATTCAATGTCTAATTAATTATTAAATTAATGAATTAATTGTTGTTATTTCGTAGACGGAAACTAAATGATTCTACCCTATTTACAAAATCAGACTCCAAATCAGACCGTAAATCCGGTCGTACTCAGGAGAGTGAAATTAAAACATGAATTAGGATCGGATTTATGGTCAGATTTGTAGTCATAAATGTGGATACGTCTTATATATTTATTTAATAAATAGAATTTATATTTACTAAAAAAAATATTTGCAAGTTGTATCTGCATTTTTTATTATTAGACAGTAAATACGACCCTGAATAATGTTTCACTTTTACGACACTAAGTATGTCCGGATTTAGGGTCGAGTTGAGGGTCAGATTTTTTAAATAGGGTGGAAATCCATTTCCTTCATTCCAGAAAAATAAAAATCTCAGATAATTTGAGGCCTTTTTGGCTTTATCTTAATTATTTATTATATAAATAGAGTAGCCTAGAAAAGATTTTAAACTTTCTTCATTTATAGTTTATACCACTATTACTCGTATTTACCGAACTTCGTTCAACTTCCGTTGTGCCAGCGTATTAGCGACTCGTGATGAAAGCTCGAAACCAACGAATACTGTTTAGTACCGTTGAGTTTATTGTGCCAAAAAAGTTTATCCTTCTCGTGGAAGCTTAAATAGACTTATTTCTCTAGCTTTATGCAAATGGTGAAGAAAGCTCCTCCTAGCAGAGACGTCTTCTTGATTTTCGTTCGAATTTCGGAGTCTTGATAAGGATCCTAGAAATTAAAATCTCCTATCACACAAGTGGTATGCATCTGAGAAAAAATATTGGTGCATCAATCCTTCTGCTCCTGAGTAAATCAATTAAAATACTAAACTAATTTAATTTTTAATTTTTGAAAATATCAATTATATGGGCGATTATCAAATAAATTGCATGCAATTTTAGTTTCCGAAATGTGAGGAAATTAAAGTTCTAAATAATGTAATGAAATCATTGTTATCAGTTTTCATAGATATATGTACTAGGATGTACTTTATAACGTAGGAAAGCTGCATGACCTAGATTATTGATTTTTTACGATAATTTGTGACTAAATTATTTTTTTACTTGATCCCCAAAAGGGATTTGGCTTAAAGGTATAAAAATAATAATTAAGTATATCATTATAAAGATTTAGATTTTCATTTGGACAGGTTTAAAAAGTCCAAAAGATTCAGAAAAAGTTTATATTTTTGCAACTTTTTCTGCGTGAAAAAAGTACGTTTCAAAATATTTTTTTATCACCAGACGCAAAAGAAGGCGTTTTCTGTTTCTGTAATGCGACATATAATACAAAAGGCTTTCAGTTGACAATTTTAATTTTATAGTGCTTTAAATAAAATAATTTTTTTTTTTTAATAATACCAACTTCGAGAGAGATTAATCAGTTAAAGATTCAATTTAAGATTCTGGAAACGTCATATATTTTTGAAATTCGACAGAAACTGTTTATTTTTATGATTATAATCGATTATGACGAACCTATCACATCAAAATCGTTATAATTATGGAAGCTTCGGAGTGGACACCAAAGCGATGAGGATCCAGGCTAGGGTGGCTCAAAAAAACAACAGTTCCCAAATAAAGTACGTGTTTTTGAAAAAGAACACATTTTTGTAAATTTCGTCCAAAACACGAAAATTTATAATACATTCTAGGCATGCTCTAAAGATCTCATGAAAACTCTTCAAGGAATATAAATCCATCATTAATTTGTAATCCCCCCCTCCCTGAGCCCCTTTCATATGACCCATGTAAGTGCAATAAAGATTTTGCGATTTTGCGATTTTTTTCTCATTTTTATAGATCCTCATGAATGAATAAATTGCAAATTTTTATGAACTTCTTGATTCATTTTTAATTGTTGAAAGAATTTTTGTTCAATTGGACAATTTTATTTCCATATAATATTGCAAATTAAGGGTGCTTTATAAATACAATGGTCTATTTAATGAACTCGGAGACTGTATATTTTTATTTTTATCATTTTTTTATTGACTAAACAATTTAATTTTAATTAAACCCAACTTTTTACCGGAAAAAGCTAAAAAATCGTACTTTCTTGCTCATTTTTTAACAAATTCAAAATTTTAGCTCATATCTTACTTTGCTTTTGCCTGATCATTCAAACAATTCATAATTGTTCAAATGCAACTTTAGACAGTAAAAAGATAGAGAAACGCTTTTTTTGTGTTTGTGGCTTTTTTATTAAGGTTCATTACTTTCTCCTAATTCTTAGATTTGTTAACCAACTGATAATTATTGAGACAATTTTTCTTCTCAATTCTATGGCCTAATTATCAACTGTGAACATCTATTTCTGAACATATTCGTTATTTTAAAATGCTCTTATTTATTAAATATTGTATTTAAAAAATAGACCACCATATATGCAGTAAAGCCCTTTAAAATGTTAAAAATAGTTAAGGGACACCGAATAAACTTCGAGGGATATATCAATTGAAATCTATTTAAAAATCTCCCACATATATGAAAATACTTATATTTTGAGCAGATGATTATTGAGCAGGAGAGAAATTATTTTTGTTTTAAAATAGGAGCAGAAGGATTAATGGTGGATTTTATGGACTGATGTATTGTCTAGTAGTACGAGGGGTAAATATACCTTCTAATTTCTGTTATGACAATTGCAGAATGGCATTTTTTGTCTTATACAAAGTACCCCAATTTTAAATTTAAAGTTTACCAAAATTTAAAAACTTCTATCAATGAGGTCATTTTTTGGGCTCAAGGAAATAATTACTTTTTCTTTCAGTTAATAAAAGTGAAGGTACAGTTTAACTCTTCAGATGCAATTTCTCTAGAAAAAATTGATTTTTAGTATTTTAAAGAAAGAAATATTAAGACATTATGTACTGTATTTTTGATAACCAAAATTTCAACAAAAGTTTTGAAACATTTAAAAAAAAAAATTAAAAAAAAGTCTCTTGGAAGACGAACATTTTTCTGACCAAATAAAAAATTAAAGAAAGATTTTCATCGAAATAACTGTTAATATAACAAATTAATAAGTGCCACAATTTTTAGCTGGGCCTTAAAAAGCGGCTTTATTGGCCCTACTTCTTTCCTCATTTAACTTTTAAATGTTGTAAGATGTCAAATCAGTATGTCGAAATATATTCAATAACATAAAAAATTGATTAATTCACATTGCAGTGTTAAACATTAAAAAATCCAAGATTTTAAATAGTTATGCTTATATTACGAACAATGTTCAAAATCATACAAGCTTTTGATTTGCAAAAATTGTATGTTTCTACTTGGAAAAAAAGCATTTAAAATTTTTAAATTTTGAATGCAAAATCTGTATCTGTATGTAAACTTACCCCTCGTAGACATAAGAAAGTTGCAAAATTAAAAAGAGGCTATTCACTGTAAAGAGGAATTATTAACAATTATTAGCAAAATTACGATACTAATATACCTATATAAACGTGCAAATTATTTTGGTTAAACAGGCAACCTAAATATTAGAAAAATTATCTAAAATGCAATTTCGGACAAAGCGAAATGACATAGTTTTAAAATGTAGGATAGATAATTACAGTAATTATAATAAGAGCCATGACTTCAATACTATTGTATTTCTTTCAAAAAATTCGAATTTCAAATCAAAATTCAAAATTTCAAAAGGTTCTTAAATTACTGATTACACTACTAACTAAAAGGAAGCAAATAAGAATAAGTTTAAAAGAATCTATTGTGGGTAGAAAATGCAAATAAGTATAATAATTCTACAGATGAAAATAATAATTATAAAAAATTAAATCTCAAGCTTTTAAAAATCATATATTTTTTACTTTAAATATAGAAGTAACAGAGAGGAACAGATAAGAAATGTGACCAAGAAAAGATTTCATTGAGTAGCCAGATTGGAGAATAAAGCAAAGCAAGAAAGAAAAGGTTTCCGTGCAAGCAAAGCAATTAAAAAATCCCGATTGGAATAATTGCCTTCATTTTATTAACTAAGGGAATAACCTCGTTGGTTGTTATGGAATTTTTAAATTCAGCCGAAAATTAAATTAGTCTACATTTTTTGAAGGTGCAAAATTGTGAAGTACAGCAACGTAATAGATAGAGAGAAACGAAAATGCAAAACAAACAATAATTCATCAATCATATTCATGAAAACCTCAAGAATTTTTGTTTATATCACATTTTGCCTTGAAGGATAGAATAATTCATTCTGAATGGTAATTTTCATGAGCCCTCATATTCCACTATTACATATTCGCGTAAAATTAATTTGTTCGAAATGCAAGTAAAAAATTGACATAAGTTAAACGGAGAGTATAATATAAGATTGTTGAACTTTGTAAGAAAATCGATTTTCCGATGTGGAACATTTCAAGAGTATCATTTCCATCAATTCCTTCATGATGACCCTATCTTCGTAGTTTATTTTCAGTAAAATATAAATAATCTAAAACAAATCAAGTGAAATAAACGCGTGAGATTTCTTAATAAGGTATAAGGATTTTAAAACAGTTTGAAAGTTTATTTTGTAGTTTTTTAATTTGTATTTGTAAATTTGTAAAAGGCCTACTAATGACAACCAACTTCAGTCTCCCGCTAAAAAATACCGGTTAATATAGACGTATGTAAATTATTGTCAATTAGTAGAGATTCAAAAAAAGATGCTGATCACACATTGCAAGAGACACAATGACAATAGCTATCAACATCTGGTCCTACAAAAAAGCGGGGTTTCTCCATGCGAGGACAAACTAGCGAAGTTTTTCCATTAAATTTACGTGTTTCGTCAGCTTACCTATCCTATTCGCTCAGTACTGGAAGAAGGGACCTTATCCGGCAAAGGTCAAAAGAAAATCGTATTAAAATTGTGCAAAATTAAAAATAGGTGTTGTGTTAATTGTATTATCTGTGTGTCTTTCATGCACTTTAGGGTACCCAAAAAAAGTGTGATTTTGAATTTTGCAATCGCTAACTCCTAAATGTCTTCCTTTTAGTGAACAAATACTGCCTTCAATGTACTTTCATTTAAAAATAAATTTGTTATAAATTCCCCTGGACCGTTTTAGTTCGGAAAATTAATTTTCATAGTTTTTAACTTTTTTTAAATACATATTCAAGGCTAAAAGTTCTTTCACCCCTAAGAAGTATTTATTATTTATTGAGGAATTAATTGTAAATTTCATGAAACACACAAAAATTGAAGATATTAACGATCTTAGAATACGAAAATTTGTAATTTCATTACAATGTATGGTCTGAAGTGGTCCCTAAACATTTTTTTCTTGAATTAATATGCACAGGATTTCTTCTTCTGTTAAAAATATTTATACCGAGTGACAAAAACAATCTTGAATGAAATCTATAAGCAACTAGATAAGCAAAACTAATAAAATCGTGTATTTTTTGTGTATTTCGAAATTCAAGATTTTCTGCGGTCACACGGCACAAATAATTTTTATTTATTTCTTAGGAGAATATTCTCCTTACATTTTAGAAGAAATCCTGTGCATATTATTCCAGGAAAAAATTTTCAGGGGCCATTTCAGACCATTGATTGTTATGAAATCACAAATTTTCGTATTCTAGGCCCGATAATATCTCCAAACAAATTTTTTTCATAAAATTTAGAGCTTATTCCCCAATAAATAACAAATACTTTCTAGGGGTGAAGGCATTTCTTTGCGTTAAATTTGTATTTTTCAAATAAAAAGAAGAAATGTAGGGTGTAACATTTGCAAAATTCAAAAACACCCTTTTTTGGCACCCTAATGCACTTGTGTCTTATCAAAGAATTTCTTGTGCTTTTTATTCATAATTCCAATTTTTAAATTTCTTTTTTTACTTCTAATTATTTGTACATTTTTATTGTAATTATCTAAAAATGCCGCACAAAAGATTCTACAATGTGTGAATGCAGATTTTAAATGCGCATCTAAATATTTCCTTCACGATTTCCCTAATTAATTGATTAAAAAAAGTTTTTTCATTGTGCAAAAATACATAATTTGAACGATTTAGTAAAGGAATAAGAAGTTTGTTTAGAGCAAAATCGTGTAAAAAATAAAAAACAAAATTGAACTGCGTGTCGATTATCTTTCGATGGTGAATTACAAAACTATCTGAATATTTGTCAATAAAAAAATATATCCAACTCACATTTCGATGTTTTGAATAGTTGAAGATGGACACATTGTCTCGACTTTCACGTGACAGTGTTTATGGCATTTCAATTGACAATCCCTACATTCGTAACCCTGTTTTCCCAACCTTCGAGCTAAGGTTCTCTTGCAAACTTGACACAATGTGCCCCTGAAATAAAAAAATATTTTTCTTTTTGTTATGAATTATGGGAAAAGATGGATGGTGGATTTAAAATAAAATATAGAGTGAATTTTGTTTAAAAAACTAGAGGAAATTCATACAATGAGGTATATAATCCATTAAATACATTTACTTCGTAACCACTTGTAATCCAAGATTTTTCGTTTTAAATCATAATTTAAAATAGTCTATATTTTTTAATTTAAGTTTTTAATTTTGGAATGCTTCCAACTAATAATTGAAGAACTTTTGGTAGAAACTTCCAAATCGTTAGCTTTTCAATTTTTAATGAATATACAACAGTTTTATTTAAAAGCTCTCGAAAGCTTAAAAATATTTAAAAGCTAAAATTGTGCAATTTACAAACTTCAATTTAAAAAATATTGAATAACTTTAAGTTGATAATTTTGTCAATGCTTGAAAATAATTTAATATCAGTTTATAATGCTTAAAGTTTAAGATTGTTTAATGTCTATTTACTTCAACTTCATACATGTTAGATTTTAGGTAAAAATAACTCATTTCCCAGAATTCAATTTTGGGCGTTTCATTTTCAAATTATTTGATTTTGAACGATTAAAATTTGTATAGACTTAATTCGTGACTTAATTTCCCATGTTTCAATTCTAGGCACTTTATTTTCAGATTATTTTATTTTAAACTTTTACAATTTATAATGACTTAATTCGTGATTTTTTATTTAAAATTATACCAATGAACGTATTTTAAATTGTAAAATATTCAATGTGAAATCGCACAGTAACACCTCCACCTGAATTCTTCCAGTCTATGTTTTGGTCTTTTAATTTATGAGATTGTTAACTTTACAATTTTTAATGCATACGCAATTTATCTCCAAACATTTCACAATTCAAATATTTAAACTATGAAAGTTTTTAATGAATAATTTATACACTAAAATTGCACAGCCTTTTAATTAAATATATTTCAATTTTAGGTACAGAAAATTTGAAATTATATTGTTAAAAAGCTTCTATTTTAAATTATTCAATTTAAAAGACAAACACTTAAAAATATTTCAAATTTAAATTATGCAATTTACAAACTTCGATTTAAAAAATGTTGAATGTTTTGACGTTGATAATTTTTTTAAGGCTTGAAAATATTTTTTTTCAGTTTATAAGTTTAAGCATTATGATTATTTAATATTTTAAATATAAATTGTGCAATTTGTACTGCTTCTATTTACTTCAATTTTATACATTTTAGGTTTCAAATAAAAATGATTCAATTTCCGATGCTTCAATTTTGGGCGTTTGTCAGATTATTTGATTTTGAACGTTTAAATTATTTAAGACTCAATTCGTGATTGTTCATTCTAGATTATTCCATGTTAAATGTGAGTAAATGTGAAATCATACAGTTGTAAATGCTTTGAATTTAAAATTCTTTAATTTTGAGCGCTATAATATTAAGTTGTTCAATGCTGAACGTTTCATTCTTAAATTACAACAATTTTTTATATTTGCAACTTTGTAAGGCTTGAAATTATTCATTGCTGAACACTTCCTAGTTAAAATTCTTTATTTTTGAAAGTTTGTAATTTGAAATTTGGGAATTTTAAGCGCACCATTTTGAACATTGTCAAATTTACAAATTCGAAGTTTCTAATTATATCTATAATTTATTTCTGAAAACTTGAAGTTTGCAAGCAAACAAATTCACTGCTTTTAGTTTTAAAAAAGTTCAGTCAATTTTAAATATTTAATTTTGAAAGTATTTCAGTCAAAAATGGTTAAATTTTTTAATGTTTTTCTCAGAATTGTTTATTATTGAAATCGTTTTTATTTCAAACTGTTCAATTTCGAATACCTAAATTTAAAACTATTCAATTTTACAGGCTTTAAATAAAAAATCATTCATCAATTTTGAAAAAATTTAAATTCTTTTGATTTTGTTATGTAGACATTGAAAATATTTTCCCATTTTGTCCTAAATTTATAATAACTAAATTTTAAGAATGTGATTTATTTACCTTATTTGTTATAATATAATTTTTAATATAATTTTTTACCCTGGTATGTGCTTCGCAATGAATGTGTGATCGTTGAATATGTGCAGTTTTGTTCCCTTTTTCCTCCATTTGCTCTTTTGTGCTAGGGATAGAGGCACGAGGTAGTGTCTGAAAAAAAATATATAGATTTTATACCCACGAATTATAGACCCAGATAAATAGATAAACAAAAATATAAATAACTGAATTTACCTTGTTATTCCATTTTCCAAAGTTTCCAGAATTAACGTTGAGGCTTCGTTAACGTAAGTTCTGGTAGAAGTTCCACTGATGGCTGAAGCTTCACTTAAACTTGATCTTCTGGAGTGTTCTTCTCTTCCTGGTACCGATAAGGTGGCTGTAATTTTCACTATTTTTTCACTCATGCAACACACTCGGGTGCATCAAACCAATTGAAGAGTTTATGATCTCATAAATTATTTCTTCAAACTAAAAATTTCATTTAAAATTGAATAATTATAATACATATTTAATACCTAAACTCTTCAATTAAAAATAAATGCAATGATACACAATCTTAGCATAGGTACTTGTCAAAAAATTGACCCATATCTACCTGCAACTATATAACTATCACTAAATAGCTTTCTATGTGCGATAATGAAATTTATTAAAAAACCACTCTTTTCTGCTTCGTTAATATATATCTGCCAATCTCAAAAGAAATTCTCGAAGCAACAATTTGCAAGATACATTTTACATCAGAATAAAGAATGAAATTTAAATTAATTTCAAACTATTTCTGTCCAAAAAGAACTTACCACATTTCGGATTAGTAACAACGAAGTTTCAGAAGGCATGCAAATATTACGTTGTTATAATTATTATTCAAAAAAAGTCTATAGGTACTTTTTAGTCTCTTTTGTGAAAAGTTAAAATAGTTTATCTAAACTATTCCTAGAAAAACCCAGATTCGATGAGTATTCAAAGTTTGAAGATGAGTTTTTATCTTGTGAAATACCTACCAGGACCTGAATCTCTAGCTCTATCAGCAGAGATTGATCGAGATTGTGCTTCCTGGTGATTTGCATCTCCATCAAGACCTACTGATCGACTTCTGGTTTTCGACCTCGACAAGCGCTTCTTTATGGTTCCGAAAAAGTCTCTTCGTTTTCTTCTGGGTCTTCCTCGCTCTTTAAGAATTAATTAAAAATAATTAGAAGTAAAATTACAAAGCCAGATAAAACCGAATAAAATAAATATTGAAAATTATTAAATTTCAAACTAAACAAAAATGTAACAGTACCTCGTAAACTTTCAGAATTGGATGAATTAGGTGTATTTTCTTGTACCGCTGTGACGTTGGAGTCCTTGTTAGTTCCAGGCTGCAACATTTTAAGCGAAAATATATAAATTTCTAATCAAATCAAAATTGACATGTAGATGAAGTTATTTTAAAATTAATCACAAGGCTTAATCATACTCACAATATGCATTCTTATATCCATTAAAAAAAAAGTAACAAATCATCGACAACTTTGATAGAAATTTCGTTTATTCTAAGCAGAAAATAACTTTCAGAAAAAGATTAAAAGGAAAGATAAAGAAAATATTTTCCCCGATCAGCTTAAAATAGTTTTATATTTTTACACACTTCACTTTCAAACTAGGTTTTAAAAATTTAACTTTTTTTCAACTGCAGATACAAAAATAAAATTACCTCCAAGGAAATCTCCTTCCAGCTTCCATTTTCGGTCAACGTTACCTGCCGGATTAGTAAACACACAACACTCAAAATACAGTTAATTGTGTTGACAGGGATACGAGATGTGAATACTAAATTTTATTAACTCGACTAAAAACACACATATTAGATTTTATGAAAAATAGATACATTCGATTGTAGTTAAACACACCCAAACAGGAAGAATTTGATTTTTTGAGGAATTCAAAACACAAATTACAATATTTAACTGTGTGCAAAGTGTGATATTATTTTGGATAGTGCTGTACATTTATAGTGTCAATATTTTACAAAGATATAGAATTTAAGTCCAATATAGAGTAAATTTTTTTTTTTAAATATTGTCAAGATCTACTAGGTAGATTAAGAAAAATTGTCTTCAATACTATAATTAAATACCTACAGAAATAGAAAAAATAACATCTCGTTTTGATTTTTATCAAAAATAGATTATGAATAATTAAATAAGAAGTTTAAAATTACTTCTCTATTGATTGTAGATTACTAAATTCCCTTTTTCTGAAAAATAGTGTAAAGTAATCCATAATGAAGATGATTTGAAATGGATGAATATTTGAATGAGATTATTAGCAATTTGAAAACTTTGATGAATAAAAGATTAATCTAATTTCTAAAAAGTGAGTGCTAACAATTATTTGCGATATAGACCAGTCATCACGTATTTTTTCGATTAAATCATTTCTATGTGAAGCTTTTTCACAACCGATTCCGCTATAATTGCAGTTTTTTCACGAATATCTGGGATATAATAGTGTACAAAACTGTATTTAAAAAAGTATATTCTACCTGAAATAATTTCGAAAATACGGACTCTTAAATTTGACTCATTTTCTCTTTTTTAAACAACAAATAAAATGTTTTTTAAACTTAATAATTAATAATTTAGAGAAGTTAGAAGGCCAAGTAGTGCCCCGTTCACAGTTCCTGAAGGGGGGTCGAATATATGATGAGATAACGTTCAATCTAGTGCAGCTACAAAAATATCTGTTTTATTTTTAGTTTGTACAGAATTAGGTCTAGTTTCACTTTCCCTGATACAATTCTATTGTAGAACGCCCTGAAAAAGTTAAATTTAAAAAAAACTAAAAAGTACGTCTTTCTTTAAAAAAAGAGAAAAAGGGCCAAATTGAGGGTCCATAATTCTGAAATTTAAGTCTACAATATACAATTTATTTATTTATAATATGCAATATTATATACAATTTTTATGTGGGGTGTTCAGAAATATGCAAATTTTAGAAAAACTGAAAATAGGGTTTCTACCCAATGGATGATTTTAAATTCCCGGTCATTTTCCGGGTTTCTCCCTAATAATTGTTTATGTTTTCTTGTGAATTAAAAATAGTTCATAAGATTTGAATGTTTTCAAACGAGTTTTAAAGATTTCAAGAGATTTCTAAACATTTCGAAAGATCTAAAAGACTTCTGATTTGGAACAGGGAATTTCGGAAAAGAATTATAATTTTGAGTTGGGACATCAGATAATTATTGGTCATAAGAATCAATCTACTAAAATCACTAAATTTTCGAAGTGAAATAGAAAAATAAAGTTAAACATTTTAAGTACTGAATTAAACAGGCTGCGAAACCCTTCTTCTTCAAACATACATGCAAAACCCTCGTTTGGCCACCAATTCCTCATCGTACGCGAAGGCTATGAACAAAATCCGCAACATCGGTGAGCAAAATGCTCTCCATGGTTACCAAAACATTTTACTCGCCACTTTTACTACTAGTGCCATCTAGCGTCATAAACGGTTACGATTTTAACATCGTGTTGGGTCAGTGATGTTATATTTGATGCCTGTAAACGGTAGGCAATCTCAGGTTTTGCATTACAGTTTATAAAGAAAAATATTATTCGATATACGAGATCTCACGGGCGGGTGCTCCCTGCGAGTGTGAATTTGTAGTACTCAACCTTTGGCTCGGCTTCGCCTCGCCTTCGAGTTCGTGCTGAGCCTTCACACTCGCAGTGAGCAAGTGCCCATTTATCCTCTTGTAACGAAATATACTATTTTGTAGGCGCATGTCGCCTATTTTGACCAATGTTTCCGACTTGATGACTGGACTAAAAATGTCTAAGTGAAATTAGAGACAAATTTAAATTTAGAATGAACAATGTGATGTGTTTTGTTGTTGTTTTTTCTGCTTGACAGTAAGAGAGTATCGAAAATGAATTGGGGGTCTTACCTTGACGATGTGTCGCTCCGGTTGCTAAAAAAGTCAAAGGAAAGGCCACACTTTAATAGCTGATCGTACAAATGGTACATCGTTAGTTTGGCAGCTTTAACGAGGTCGTTACCTTTTCCAGGGTTAACGAGAGACTCGAGCTACCCTTACCCTTTGCTGGCTGTGGACAATCAGTGTTCCCTTGTTGCCATTGGTCTGCCCACTTCGGTACGGAGAGTCCATTGTGTTCCCATTCGTCAGAAAGTCTGCAAAAAACAATTATTTTTAGTTATGTAGAACCGTGAAAAATAAGAAAATAAACCAAAAAATTGTCCTGACTTTCATATAAACATCCTTGATTCCAAAATACGCTCAAAATTATTCTAATTTAATTTCAACCCGTTAAAATTAAAAAAATCCTAAATTTGCAGAAAAATAATATCTTCTAATTTAATTTGGAATGAAGTAATAACTCAAGAACTTTTACTTCAGCAGTACACAACTTTTTCAAACATTTTACTTAAATTATTTCAATTAATTTAAATCACCTTGTAACAAATTGCAATGAGAAACTTTTATTTTAAATTATAATCAAAAAGCTCGTCAAATACTTAACGTTTCTAAGTTGAAATTTGTGTTGAAATACTTCGCACTCATTTCCAGGTATCAAATTAGAATTTCAAATTTTTACGTTTATCACGGTAATAAATTGAAAAAAATGTATAATGATAAACATTTTAACTTGTTAATTGTGCATTTTTAAATGCTTTAAATTCGAAATTTTTATATATTGAATAACCTCCAAATTTTAATTGATCAACTTTTTGTTATCAGGAATTAACAATTTTTAATTGCATATTCGATTTTTTTATTAAAAATAATAATGAATAAAAATTAAACATGTTTTAAGTTGGTATTTTTACACGCTTTTAGCTCATTGTTCAATTATTCTGAACTTTAACGTTGCAATTACAAAAATTTTAAGGATATCAATTTTAAACAATTGAATTTTGAAATTATTCCATTTTGAAAATTTGACAATTTTTTGCACCTTTGAAACTGCTCAATAGGGCGGAGGGAATTTTTTTTCAAATTCGGAGGGGATGCAAACGCTGCAATTTGGTACCCGGATTTCTTACAAAAATTTGCAGATAAAAAAAATTATCCTACGTTCGTGCATCCATGATAAATCTCAAAATAGCGAATTTGTTATTAAAACGGCAAGAAATCAATTTTGAACATAGGAAAAGGCTTCTAAAAATTAATATTTGCAACTATAGTTATCCTCCGAAGACTGTGCAACAATGCAAAAATTCATATAAATCGTAAATTTTGTTTAAAGTTGAAAAAATGAGAAAAATCTTGATTTTATTTGATTAAATAATATTTTTCTTATTGCTAACCATTTTTGTGTGGAAAGGTCAAATTACACTACCTGTTTTGGTTATTTACAAATCTTTTAATAATAAAAATAATAATAATATTTATTATTTTAACTTCAAAATAATCGACGAACAGAGCGTGAAAAAATCTATAAAAACTCCAGTAGACAACATTTTTTTATTGAAAGAGGTAAAGATAGCCAAAACAGTGTATCCACACAAAATTTCCTATTATTCGTTATTTTAAGCTTTATTGTGGTTGCGCGAACATAAGATATCTTTTTTTTTTATCTGAAACTTTTTGTATGATATCTGGGTATGAAACTGCAGCTTTTGGACCCTTTCCGAATTTGAAACAAAAATACATTTTTTTTCTTCGTCACCGAAATGATTGAATTTTGAAAACTATACAAATTCAATTAATATTTGCTCAAATTTCAGATTGTTAAATTTTGAATGCTTAAATTTCAAAATTTGAAGCTGTTCGATTTCCAATGAATCAATGAAACAGATGAATTTTGAAAAATATACCTACTAGTTACAATTTTGAACATTATAAGAAATTTGAGATTATGAAATTTCGTTCACTTTCAAACAAAAATTGATTAAATTTAAAACTACACTATTTTTACAAACTCTAATCTAGAAATTGTTTAATTAATAAAGTTTCAAAAAGGTCTTTAGAAATTTTAAATAATACCGTTCGAATGATTTTCAGGTTTAAATGTACCAAATTAGTAATTATTCCATCTTTTTCAGTCAAGTATGTTTTAAATCCTACATTGAAAATACTTTGAATATCATTTAGTAATTGAATTTCGTCTACTTTCAAGTTAAAATTGTTTAAATTTAAAAAAAGTACTGAATTTGAAATTTTTTTATTTTTTTACCTTTTGGATTGAAAATCGTTCAATATTTATAAACCAAATTTTAAATTGAGCAATTACTTGAATCTACAATATTTGGCATTTGTCTTCAATTATTTGTAATCACATGCAGACATGCAAACAGTTTTATACTAAAATTCCAAGTTATGCACTTCCCCCCTTAATTTCTAGATTCTAAACCTAAAATTTTTTAATCTTCGATATTCTTAATAATTGGAAATTCTTCAATCTTTTACATTTTGCATTTAAATTACTCTATCTATTGATACTACAGAAAAAGCACTTCTAATGTAAAATCAGCAACTGAAATTAAAGTCGAACATGAGCATTTTCCTGTTTTTCATTTTACCACCTTTTTCTAACATCTCGAATAATTTATCCTTCTACATACAAAAAAAATCTACCAAGAGTCCTTCAAGTACATAAAAAGTTCCAATTCAAAAATCAAACACAAAACCTAGTAAAATAAACAATCCTTTCACATGCTGGTTTTTCAAAACACCGGGTCTCTTCAGATGAGCACGAGCAATCTAATAATAGTCCAAAACCCACGCACTGACATAATTATTTTCCAAACGCATTTCGGAAATCCAATAAGTATAAAAATATTTTCCTCGATTCACAGAATAACTCAAGCATAAATCACAAAAATAAATTCTAATCAAGAATCATTTTTTCAATATATCTATAAGTACATTCTAAAAAGGAGATTTATAAATTGGATTTTAGAACTGACATTAAAATTATTATAGAAGAATGTTTATAATAGGACTGTGAAATATTAAGATAGTGTTACCCGTTGGCATGAGTTTCTTTTCTGCAAGGAGAATTTGGCAACGATCGTATTCGACGATTTGTAAGTATGCACCTTCTCTGAACTACACCTAAACGTAACTTAAGAATTCGAGTTCACCATCTTCACATCCACAAGCTAACTAAATTAAATGTGTGTAACCTAATCGTATATGTATATAAAATAGACTTGATGTTTATCAACAACTTGTGCGATCGTGGCAAATGAAATTCGAAAATTTAGTACGGGTATTGAGCACGTGAATTTGTAATAAGAAGAGAAATCTTAATGAGATATTTCAGAAGGTATTTTACAAATTGAAAATATATTTTATTTTTTTCAAACCGAGGAAAATATTCTAAAGTTAAAAATGACTACCCTAGATTTTTGGTCTATTTCCAGTTGGATTTAAAATTAAATTAATCTATTCTAAAATTATGAGCCAAATGAACTAACGCGATGGAGGAATCGTTCATTTTTAAAATAATCGACAAAATTTACATGTATTAGAGCATCGATAAATTAAGATTGCAATATTTTTTTACAAGTCCAATACATAATAATCACGAAAATCATTTAAATAATCAATCTACTGAAGGTCTGTAGTTAATTCTAATCAGCGGCATAACTATATTTTTTAATTGATAAAAAATACTTTAGGATCCTATTGTTTAATCCAAAATGTACAACTGAGTGAATTGGAAATTTAAAAGCTTCCAAATTTAGTTATTTCTGATCATAAAACTTTAAACAATCTGATTATAATTATCTAAATTCTAATGAGACAGCTTCTTAAGGAAATTTAAAAGCCTTCAAGATTTTAAAAAACATTTCAATTTCGGATCTAGTCTGAACAAATTTTGTTTTAAAATTTAATTTATATATAATTTAATTTGAACTTTTTTATACTGTTTTACAAATTTATCGCTCTCAATTTCAAGTGTTTTGAAAATTAAACTATTTCTCATACAAAATTTTGAATTTAAAATTTTAACGCTTCTCATCTAGAGTCCAACTAGGTTTAAATTACTTAATTTTAAAAACTCAAATTTTGAAGAACTATTTGTAATAATACTAAAAGTTCGAGTGATTGTACTTTCTTTTTTTAATTTTTATTATTAAAATTGTAATTGCTCGATTTTATCGGGTTTAGATTGGAAACTATCTACTTCTGACACCTTTCTGATTGAGTATGATTAATTTGAAAGACTTTCAAATTTTCTTAATTTGGAACTTTTTACATTTTTTGATTTGGGTATGTACAATTTTAATGTTATAAATATTATAAAATTTTAAATTATAAAATTTGGAACCTTTTTTAGTTTAATTTGTTAATTTTTATGCATTTCAAAATACAAAATTTACAAAATATTATGGATTGAACTTTCCAAATTTAACTCCACTGCTTTCAAATTTTGAACACTGAAATTGTAAATAGTTAAAATTCAAATGTTTTTAAATTGAATTGAATATATGTGAAGTTTCAACTTCAAATTTTGAAAACGTTCCCGATTCCAAATTAAAGAAAGATTATTGAATTGTGTGTATTGAAATTAAAACTATTCCGTTTTACATGTTTAAATTTAAAAATTTTTTATTTAAAACACTTTGAATAGCCTCAATTATAAGATTGTTTAATTCTCAACGTTTTTAAGTATTTGCAGTATTTTGTATATATATTCAATTAAAAAAGTTGCAAATTCTTATGATGTAAAGAATTTATCAATACATATTTGAAATTGGTTATTTCTGTAAGAAATATCGAATTGTAAATAATTAAAGTTGTTATTTAAAAAAGTTAAACCACTCATTTTAAATACCAGTGACTACACTAGACCCCCAACAGTCACCAAAAAATTGAATCGAAAACTCCATAGAATCAATCATTCATCCATTTCTAATGTTAATTTTCACTCCCAGATTCTATTTCATTTTCAATTCTATATTCTCTAATGAATTAAATTTCAAACTCTCATAGCTTTAATACATGTGATAATTACATTGCATGCAGAGATACGAACGAAATTAAATAGGATTTTATGCATTTTTTCCAATATTTCATTACATTTTAATTGGAGCTGAAAATTGCTTAGAAAATGTTACTGAAATTTGTGTAAAGATGCTGTGAAGCTATAGTGTTGGAACTGTCCAAAACTTCAGTTTTAAAAATAATGAAATTGGAGGCGTTATTCCTCTTTTTACATAATTGTTGACATTATACTTTCCCAGCACCTTGCTTTATTTATCATCAAGTCCTTCTACTCTACTTAATGTTGAGTCCAATTAATTACAATTTATATAAATAATTGGTAAAAATGAAAAAATCCTAATTTCATTAGGATCCCTGATTACGTGGTAGTGGTCAGTGGAGGTCGCAGAGGATAGATGATACTATTCTGGGACAACAGCAGTCGAGCATGAAAAAACCTATAGTGGAAAAAGGGAGAGCTAAAAACCATCTCTAAATTTTTGTCGTTTTGGGTTAGAAACTGTTTCATTTTTAATGCTTTTGATTCAAATTCATAAATTTTCAACACTCCGAATTCAACTTGTCATAGTTTCAATTATTTTTTTGAAGTCTCAAAATTTGTAATTATTTAATATTAAACAGTATAAACATTTGAAATAAATTAATTTCGACTGTGAAATAATTTTTCAGGTTTCAGGATATTTCAAAGGTGAGAGACTCATTAAAATTTGCTAACTTTCAAATGATTCCAATAAAAAAATGTCAAATCTTTTGGTATTTTTATTATTTAAATATATTTTTTAAATCGTGAATCTATATAATATATTCAGTATTCACGTTCGCGAAATTGTAAGTTTCTTCACGACTCCTTTCTTGCAAATTTAAACTGCAAAATATTATCTTCATAATGAACAAACTTAATATTTTAGAAAACAAATTACAATTTTAAGAATTTCAAGTTCTTCTTTCTTTTATAGAAATAGAAATGGTCTATAAGATAACTGTGAAATCTTTGAAGTCTTTTGAAATCTCTGAAACCTTTTAAAGTATTTTGAAATCTTGAAATGTGGCGTACACTCAAAAGTCGATTGGTCAACCCCTCGAAATATAGTTAATTTTCCACATTTAATCTTGAAATTTTTGTAATTTTCAATGTTATCCAGTGTAAGCTTTTGATTTTTAGAAAACTTAGGTGTAAAATTAAACGCTTAAAGGACAATGGCCAATAATAAGGAGGGTTCAGGACACAAAACCGATTGGATCATTACTACCAGCAGCATGTTGTGGAATATTAGTACTACGGAAAAAATTGCATAAGAAACTAAATATTAAGGACCAAAAATAGGCTTAAATCTAACTTTAAACCAAAAAATAGGCTCAAATTTAAGTTGTACTTCAATTAATCTGTAATAAAAGTAAGACCTTTTTTCTGTGCGTCGATGAAGAGTAAGGCTTATAAGTATTTATTAGCGAATAATAATCGAATAATTTTTCATATCAGAGAGCTAGAAAAAGCATTAAATAATCGTTTGAAATAAATACTCAAGAGCGCTACTTCATCGAATCGCATATAAAAAAGTCTTACTTTTGTTAAAACTTAAATTCAGTACACTCTAAATTAAGCCTATTTTTTACTTAAAAATAGATTTCAAACTATTTTCGTCTTGAAACAAGATCCCTTTGACTGAAAACGTGGAACTCTACTGGTATACTGTATACTACTAGTATACTGGGTACTCAAAATTTCCAGGTGCAATTCCACGTGAAACTCCACGTCAAATCCGACGTAAAATTTCCACGTCGACTGTTTCAATTTATCAGGCGAATTTTAAGTTCCTCCCCACCTGGGAGGAACATTGAAAAAAAAATGCATTAGAAAAAAAAAATATATTTTTATATACATATCCCCAAAACTACTCATTTCTCAAAATCCAGGTTGTGTTAGAATCATTGTAATAATAGCATTCCACAACATGCTGCTGATAGTAAAGGTCCAATATTGGTCTTGGGCCCAGAACCCCCCTCTTTGAGATTGTTCACTTTCGATTATTTGTTTAGTTCAATTAATTGCAATTTATATGAATAATTGAAACAAATCAACAAGAAAAATCTTAATTTCATTAGAATTCCTGACTACGTGGTAGTGGATGTCGCAGCTAGGATAGATGAGAAAAATTCTGGGAGAAAATCTAGCAGTCGAGCATGAAAAAAACCTCTAAGTGGAAAAGGGATGGCTAAGAACGATCTCTACAGGTGAATACACACATGAACGATCTCAAGGGTAAACACCTTTCATAGAAATAATCGGTAATTACCCCCTGCGGACTCACTGGTAGTGTCGTACAAGATAAGAGTGCTGTTACCATTGTTGTAGTTTAAACTATTGCTGCTCAGGAGATTATTCGTCGGGCTGTACGTCCTCGTCGGTGAAACTGGCTTAATCGTTTCCTTCACTTTGTAAGGCTTGGACCCAATCTGAGGCACTTCTGCACCCTCGATGAACAAAAACTGCAAATTTTTCAAATTATAGCTAAAATTTAAGGAATTTAATTCAGAATAAGCAAAATTTAAATTCCTCTTTAACGTCCGAAACTTTAAAAGATTTTTGTGTGAATCTTTTTTGGTTAAGATGTAAAAAAATTTTAATAAAAAAGACAAGAGGAAGAAAGAAGTAAGGGGATTTGGAGGTTGCTTTCTTCTTTTCTTTCCTCTTTCAGAGTGGCCGAAAAACTTCATTCTCAAGATTCCCCGACATTTCCCTGGCAAATTTTTCATTTTCCCTGACCATCAATATTTACAGGCCAGAATTTTAATCTTGTAACATTTCTCACATAGAATCTTTTATAAACGGAATAAAACAATTTCAAATTAAAACATAAACATTTATTTTTTCATTTTAACCAAAGAAGATGATATTTTTACCACAAAAGATGACTTTTCAATAAAATAATTAAACTTTCAACAAAATAGTTGAATTTTTCACCAAATAGTTGAATTTGCGAATAAAAAAGATTTAACTTCATCCAAAAACAGTTGACTTTTCAACAAAAAGATGAATAGTCAATGCAAAATATAATATTTGATATTTTGACCAAAAAAACAACGAATTTTCAACAAAATAGTTAAATTTTCAACCAAAGAGTTGAATTTTCAACAAAATAATTTAAATTTGGACGAAATAGTTGAATTCTTAATCAAATAGTTAAATTTTCTACCTATAAAGATGAATTTTCGACCAAAAAGATGAATTTTCAATCAAGAACATTAATTTTCTACGAAAACACTCATTTTCAACAAAATAAATGAATCTTTGGATAAACAGTTGAATGTCTAATTAAAAAAGATAAATTTTTAACCAAAAATGGTAAAGTTAAATTTTCAGTAAAAAAAAATAATTTAAAAAAAAAATAATTTAAAAAAAAATGGTTAAACTTTCAACCAAAGAGATCTATTTTTAACTGAAATGATGAATCTGCAACCAAAAAATGAATTTTTAACAAAGTAGTTAAACTTTTAACCAAAAAAGACTAACTTTTAACCAAAGGGACAAATTTTCCACAAAGCAGTTGAATTTTCAACAAAAAAAGTTATTTTTCAACAAAAAAGGTAATTTTCAACCGAACAGTTACAGTTTGAACCAAAAAGAGGAGATTTCCACCAAGAAGATTAGTTTTCTACCAAAGAAGATGAATTTTCAACTAAAAAGATCAATTTTCAACCAAAAATAGATGACACATTTTCAGTTAAAAAAATTAATTAAAAAAAAAGATTTTTCAACCAAGTAGTTAAACTTTGAACTAAAGAGTTGAATTTTCAACTAAAATGATGAGCTTTTAACTGAAATAATTCCATTTTCAGTTTAAAACATTAAATTAAAAAAAAAATTAAATATCATCCAAAAATAAGTAAATTTTAACAACAACAAAATTTAATTTCAAACAAAGAGAAACGTTTTTTCAACGAAAGTCCTAAAAGACTTCTTATTTTTTTATTTCGGTTTTTATAAAAATTTGAATGGAGACATTTAAGAGTGCGTTGTCCAAACTTGATCGTTAGATTCTTCCTTTTTTTTGAGAAAAATACTTTTTTAATTTCTAAGAAAAACATTGTAATTAAAATGATAGTTTATCTATTTTTCAGAAAATGGCGATTTGAATTATTTGATAATGTGATTTATTCTAGTTTTTAATTTATATTAAATCCTAAACAAACCTCAACAGTCAGGGACCCAGTCACCTCATCTTCTTCATATGGTTTTGCTTGCAGAGGAATAATCTGTCTCTGGCTAGGATTTGCCAAAAGTTCCTCTATTCCAACAATTCCCAAACCTAGAAATCTGTTTGATTTATTCACGTGGTCGAATAATTCTAGAAGTACTTCAGACGTGTTTTTGCTGACGTCGCTGAAAGTTCAATAAGTCAGTTTTGAAAGGAATTCAATCTCTTTTTCTTTTTAGAAATATTTCTGTAATTATAACTCTAGAGTTAGTCTTTAATAAGTGTTTTTATCAAACTTTTTCCTTTTTTAGGATTTCGTAGCCCTGGGCAGAAACCCTTATAGTTTCGGTGGGGATTCTGTCCATCCATCGTATTTTTTTACTGGGAGGGGAAGTAGGGGATAGGAAGGGAATGCGAGAATTGAGGGGAAAGAGTAGAAAAGAAGGGGAAAAGATTGGAAAGGATTGACAGGGGGAGTAGGGGACATCAGGGAAGAGGAATGAGGAGCGGGAATTAGGGGAAAGTGGGTAGAAGAAGTAATGGGAAATGAGGGGAGGGGAAGTGAAGGTAAATGAGGGAAGGGGGAATAAGGGCGAAGTAGGAGGAGTGATGGGTGGGGAAGTGTTGGAAAATGAAGAGAGGGGAAGTAGAGGAAATGATGGGAAGAGAGGGAGGGAAGTGATGAGAGGGGTAGTAGGGTAGTGCGGGTGAGTATGGGAGGGGAAGGGAGAGGGGATAGTAAGTGAAGTGAGGGGAGGGATATTAGAGTGGTGAAGGGGTAAGAGGGGAATTATTGGAGGGGCAGGGGGGGGGGATTTAAACTACTCAATTAACGTCTTAATAGGCTGCGAAACCCTTTTTTGTAGGAGCACGGCGTCTACTTCTACCAGTTTTTTTTTATAAATTATTAATTTGTTGATAATAGTAGCCTGAATGTTGTAATAGAAATATATAAAATTGTCACTTACAAGAGGAAAGCCTCTTCCCAAGAGGGATGAGTCGTATCCTTTTTGATAGAAGTCTGATTTTTTTGAGGAGGCTCATCCAATTCTACTACACAATAAGGTTCCTTGCAACCTTGCTGTCCTCCCAAGTCTGTAGCTTTGACGACTTTAACAAGTAATCTCCTTTCTCCGGGCAAATATTGTTGTATCGTTGGAGATGAGGAATGAAGATGAGAATTTCGTTGATGCATAAATGAATTTGACATATGCTAAAAGAAGGAAAGTTTTCTTAAAAAATTATTTATAATAAACATATTATTATCATATATATATATATATATATATATATATATATTATTATATAAAAATTTGAAAATTTTTGGTATTTTAAAATCAGAATCACGCTACGAAATGAAGATTGATAATGAATTCAAAATGAAGTGATTATTTTAGCATATAGTGATAAAATTAGAATATTATGAACGAATATTATTATTTTTAATCTCTAACTATTAGGTATACAAATAATTTATTTTCACAATTAGAAATGAGAAAAATATTGCACTCTTCCTGATTCAGATCAGGAAATAATAATTTTATGAATTATTTATTACACGAAGCTTAAACTTTAGTTTCGTTTAGTTAATGAAGTTGGTTAAACGTTAGATGTCGATTTATTTCTAAACATACCACGCTATCATAATGGCCCTGTGATGAATAACCAATCTGATTGTGGTGTTCTCTCCAAAGTCGGGGACAGGATGAATACTGAGATAAATTTAGGTGGACATGAGTTCCTCTTAAGGCTGCTACTACTATTTCGTTAACTACTTCTTGCAAGTGGCTTTCGTTCAGGTCCTTTTTAATTGTTCCCACTGTGGCGAGTGATACTTTAACCTGGGATAAAACATAAATTCATAATTAAATGTAATTTAGTATAGAAACAATAAAAATTAATACTTAACAATAAGCGAAAGTCTTAACTTTGATTTTGTAGACTTTTTTAAATTTTATTATCATCTGTTCTATTTCTATGCCAGGTATCCTATACCACCTTATGCTCATGACACAGGAAATACTGTCTAAAGACTTTTATTGTTTAATATCAAATAAGATCTATCCAGATCTATTCTAATGATCCGAGAGAGTGAGAGACATTAACGATTTTGATAACAATGATTCCTCTCTTTTTCTGAAATATTATATCCTAGGGTGGTCCAAATTTATACCTTTTAAAATTCTATTTTTTATAATAAATTTAAATTAAAAATTCAAAGATTTTTCGGGTTTCAATCGTGTGCGAAACTATGAATGTTGCCGACGTTTCGTGAACATTGCAGTTCACTTCTTCAGGGCTGACCTGAAACTGAAGTTTCAGGTCATGTTGTTCTTAGGTATGTATTCTCTACGATGCCTGTGATTGGCCAGATTGCCCCCTGGTGTGGGCTGGTTGAACTTGATTGGCCAATCAAGTCTTTTTTAAAAAACCCGGGAGGACGGAAAGCCAAATCGGATTGGTATTATATCCATTGTCCCTATTGATGTTATTAGGGTGTTTTAAGATTTCGATTGCTTCTCTATGTTTTCTTGGAAATTTATTGTACGTTTTTGCGATTACGGTTGTTTTTTCAAATAAAATGCTATGTCCTGTTTCAATATGATGCTCAGCTACTGCTGATTGCGTGAAATGTTTTAGCCTGACTTTACTCTCATGTTCTTTTACACGTTGACTTACCGCCCTCCCGGTTTCTCCAATATAGACTTTGCCACAAGAACAAGGGATTTTATATATTCCCGGATCACTGAAAGGTTCTTTTT